>NCKU01003247.1:0-15745 GCA_003675995.1 Dinothrombium tinctorium | reverse complement strand
TCGCCAATTGTTCATGTCCAAACCGAAAGGCTAGTGAACCATTGCGGTTACCGGGGTATTCCCGGGCCGAAAAGTGCTTTCACTGACTTTTCGAACTAATCACATGTCCTGATCAGAGTTGTATTGAATTCGAATCATTTAGAAACTTACCGATACGAGAGCAACTCTCGTCCGCTTATTGATCCTCAGACAACTTCTAAATCTATACGATTTCTAATTAAACTCATTTTCCGTACTACTCATTTGCACGTAGCAGACACTTATAAATCTGTCAAACTCTTCTCTCCTATAGAATTAGCAATGCTATTGTTCGGTCACGCTTCACGAACTAAAAATCTATTGTCGCCAGCTATAAAATTTTACGAGTCTTAGCAATTGTCATAACCGAATTGCGCACTTACAGATACTAAGTATAAAAGGGAAGACCGTTTTTAGAAAAGGGATCCTTTTTCGTTACTGTGCTTTTGAAAACGTTGATTGGTGTTGACCGATAACGAGTCGTGGTTATATCGTTCCTCGCTATTATAAAGTTCTGGCTTATGCTTTTGAATTCGCCATTTTTCTATGTTGTAGTCATACAACTTCTATCTTTGTATTTTTGTCTTGTTGTGTATATCTTGCTTTTCGATAGCAATGAAGCTAGAATAAACTGATAAGAACCAAGTTCTTAACATATCGTCTCTCACTACCCGATCGCTTTATGTATTTCGATTCCTGTGTCTTTCCCTTCTACCCGCATCTTCTCCTCGATACTTGGTCGAAGAGGCAACCTCTTGATTAAAACGCTGGTCAGCCAACTCAACCTAATTCCCGAGCTTCAACTCCCGTAGACGAGTACGGTAAGACGAGGTGACGGATTATACACAACGCAAGGTAAAGACCTGATCTCCATAATATGCCAAGAGCGAAACTATTCGCGATACTAGCACCAAGAACAACTATTAAAAGAACCAGTGACAGCACCCGTCTCTAGACGGTACGTTACAATATTTTAACTTAAAGAATCATGGTCGCCTGGTGGCATTAGAGCAAAATTTATCAAACAATTCGAGTCAATTTCTAGCTACCAAGTTTTCTCAGACCACGTGGTTTGCGATCACAATTAAGTTAATTTTTAACTTTTAAGGATGTGGTCAAATTTCGTTTATTTTTACGAAACCAGCAGATTAATAGGAAAAGTTCCTACGTGAATCAAATTCACACAGTTGAAACAATCGACAAAAAATTTATCTTGGTTATGCTCACCGGGGATAAAAGAGATATGTCCAACTTGGAATCGAGCAAGCAATTAAGAAGAATTTTGGCGTTAGAACTTTAGAAATGGACGCGTGCATTTTATGCTTGCATTCGGGACATTTATTTGAAAATTGCCCCAATTGCCACTACTGCGGCTTGTATGGACATTATAAAAGGCAATGTCCTGAAAGGCCAAAGCCGCGGTCAGTGGCAATATTTGAAAGATCTCAGACCACGTGGTTTGCGAAGAAACCTATTGAAGTAAAATTGCCGAAAGGATGGGGCACATCGCAAGCATTGATTATTGCCAATCCATTTCTAACTAAGAATGTAAAACCCCAAAATTTAAGTCGCACGAAATATTTAGAAACACAGTGGTAATATAAACCCAGTGATAAAAAAGGTGAGTAGATCAGACCACGTGGTCTACGAAATTAAGTTAATAAAGTTTAAATTTAAACCTATTTTATAGGAAATCGGCAAAAAGAACATCAATATTTATATGATTCAAGAAATATGAAATGTCTTAAATACAATCCAAAATCCTTTCTTTGAGAAGCGGAGCAAAAATCTCCATTTAATTTATACGCCCTCGACGTTGAAAAACAAACAACACAATAAAATTCAAAGATTCCTTGAAGCAAGAGATGCCATATTTGGTGATCAGGATTCGACCCAAGATTCAGTATTCAAACCAATCGATGTAATAAAAGAGAAAATGAAGGCTTATGACCATGGCCAGGTGAAGGACTTTCCTTTTCCGTATCAATTAACATTTTTCGATGAATGGATGTGTGAAAAATTGAAATCAAAGGAGTTATGGTCAATATTATCGCTTTAAACGTTTTCCCGTTTAAACGTCGCAAAATGCTTAAAAGAAAAACATGCTCCTTTAGTAACATTATTACTATACAAATCTGGAAGCTTAAGTAATAAATTTATGCTTCTTAAAACGAAAATTTTTTAGTGTGTTACTCGTGAATTTGAAGTTCAATATTCATGTATTTAGGAGAATTATGTTTGATTTTGAGAGTTATCTCATTTATTATTTTTCTTTAAGTTGTTTTATGCACAAACTTTTCTCGTGTTCACCTCTACGCTGTTCTTTTTCAAAAATTTGTTAAGCCAAATAAATGTAGGCTTTCCAGTTCATTTAAAATCTCAACTCGATAAGCATGTAAAAAGATAATTTTTAAGATGCACTTTTGTATAAAACAAAGCCAATTAAAATTGTTAAAGGCGTTTTCTACGTAACTAAAACAAAATCTCTTAACATTTAATGCAGATTTGGCAGTTGCATAATTCGATTCCCTCTTATGTTTTTAGGTGAATATTTTCACGCCAAATTTAACCATCATTAAGTATTATTAGATATGTAGGCTTTAAAGTTGAAATTTTTCGTGTCTAATAAAATTTATTATCAATGTATTGCTATATGTCAATTGCACATTTGACAATGTTAATAAACTCTACTCATTCACTTTTACGTTGATATGACTTTAGACTTGTATGATATAAGAATTAGAGGTGCACCTGGTATTTAAGTGATAATGGAGTGCCACTTTTTTCATTACCACAAATGGTAATATGGGGAATGGTAACAATCCGTTATGGTAATGGGAAGAAAAGGGAATAATGTAATATAAACGAAATAAGAATAGAATAGCGTAATATAAACGAAATAAATTTAAATTTGATTGTAAAAATTACACGTTATAATATGCGTAAATGAACAAAATTTAATGAGGGTGGAACGCATTCAACGCAACGCAAGGCCGACGGTTTATGATTTTAAGACCAGCGAAGTTGAAGCTGGAACTTGTAGGTAAGGAGTGGCAATGACGGCAGTGAAATGGTAGGTCAAAAGAGGAATGTTTAAAAAAATTTGTGATGATAGCATTAGGATGGAAAGGAGTCCCGTGGTAATGGTTGGTCGAAATAAGGCAAATAAGTTGCCATGTACATCTCTGGTCCGAAATCTTATCCTCCCTGTTGTTCTCTTGTTGCCATCTTGTGAATGCTGATAGCAGCCAAAAATTTATCTCTCAATTCAGCACTAGGATATTGCTTCAAACAAATAAGGTAAAAGTAGTAAGCAAAAACTTTTTGATATTAAAATTATTGCTAGTTAAAAACGGTTTTCAATGTTGTAATGTTGTCTTTCTTTGAATTTGATTGTGCAAAAAATAGATACGCATGCAAATACAAATTAAACAATACGTAAACAAAAATAACAATTCGCATTAACGTGTTTCAATTATGAAAAGCGTAAAATAGAATAAACGATAAAAATGATTGGCTTCAAAACCGAAAGCGAAAAAAGCGAAAATTTTCAAAGCTTACTAACACGCGTTGCACGAAAACTTTTTTAAACACATAGAGTTTAACACTTAATATGAATTTCGCTTACACAAGAAATAAAATCGTGAGAGTTCAGCAAACTGCACACTTTTGATAATGGTTTGAAATTTTTTCGATGTCTCAATTTAATGGATTTAAATTTCTTGAAACTGAAATTATTTCTGAAATATTTGTCTACTTTCGTACAAGTTTTTCATTCGATGTTAAAACACACCTCGTTGAAGGCTCATTTTGCATTTATCTTTTAAACCTATCTTCAAACATTGCGTTTCAAACGTTTGTTTCTTGCAATTGAGGCAAAACTAATGATGCAAAAAAGAAAACTACAGAACAAAGGGCGATGAATGCTGTCACTCGTCTCATTTTCACGGTGTTCTTAAAAGTCAAAGTTTGATCGCCACGCATTCTTCTTTGGCCGTTAAATTAATAAACAATTTGGGAGTAATAACTCTTAACGAAGATTAATGAGCTAATCACCCACCACAAGCAAAACATTCATCGAGCAAATGTTTCTCGAAGCCGTTCGTGCAAATATCGAAAGTAATTTTCTTTCACCAATATTCTTAATAATTAAAGTGAAGAAAATAAGATTCGAAAGGAGGTGTGAAAGTGAAAATTTAATGAAACTTGAAATCAGATATAATAATGATAGAGCGCACACAAAGCGTAGTAACTAAAAATCAATAAGTTTGCTGTAAAAGCGCATTTCGAGAGAGAAGTGAAATCTTACTTTAGAGCCTTTCGATTCGCCTTATTTTTCGGCGTGAAGATCGATTTTTGAAATACAAACAAACACTCAAAATTGTAATTGTGTTTAAATGAAGAAATGCGAGCGACAAAAAAGAATGCCAAATGATAAAATTGTTGCAGTCTAAAAAAGTAGCGTTCGCAGTTTGTTCCACTGCCAATTTGCAGAAAACAAAAACGAACGAAACGAAGTATTTTGTTGGCAAACGGTGGCGAGCAGTTTGTTTCGACATTAAAATTAGTTTGAAAAAATGATCAAAACAAAGCAGAAGTTAGTTTGTGAAGCGAATTGCGTTGAAATAGCGATCGCATTGAGTAAGCTGCGTGTGCAATCGGTCCGTGCACTCGGCATTAGATCAGCGCTTTGATACGGCACTGATTTCTGCGGCATTGTGCGAGAAGAGACGGCATTGCTTTTCGTTTTAAGAGAATCGTTGGCAAAAAGTGAAGCGTTTTGCGAAGGAAAGCGCGTTTAATGCGAGGATTCATCACAGTGAGCATTGGGTGGAAATGGTGTGTGAATCCCGCAATGCTTCGCTCATGTCTCCTGTGAGTGAATGCTGAGTTCGTTTCGTTTCCACTGTTTTTTTACGATTAATCAAAGCGAAGCGATGTTTGCTGCATTCGATCGCTGCACACTAAAAAGCGAGTGATTCGCGATCAAATCGCTGTTTAAACGTAGTTGCAATAAATTGTCGTTTCGTTGTTTGTTTGAACAGTCGGTCGATTGTTGAAGCAATCGGTGCGAGGCTCGATTGCTTTTTGCTTTGCATTCGCATTTTACGTCCATTGCGAAGTATGGATACGAATGAATTCACTGCTCGTCTTAAACGCTTTTTGTACCCCGATTTTCGCGAGGAATGATTCGTACACAGCGTACACAGGCGAGACTCACTTTCATCACTCGCCACGACTTGTAAATTCGATTTGCACAAAGAAGACGGCTAAGCAGCGAACTCATCGGCAAATGCTCACCCATTGATTGTCCGTTCGCTTCTTTCTGTCCCTCGAACGAAGAGAATTCTGCCTTTCCTAAAACGTGAAGTAATGATTCGCTACAATAGGCATGTGAAAAATGTGTGAAAAAAAGCATTGCGAAAATCAAGAATTAACATGTTTGCGGAACTATAACCGTCGAGGCTCGTGGCCCTCGTCGCGGACATTCGAAACCGCAGTGATCAAACGGGGCTCAGAAGGCGATCAACTCGCGTGCAACCTTAACAATTTGACCATTAGTGACCTCTTAGATTCGGTATTTGGCTTTTCTTGTTTGCTATTTATTCATTTCACTGTTAGCAGGTTGTAAATGAAGCAAACGCTAATAGTAGCGAAGAAGTTAAAATTCCGTCTGAAGACGATTATGAGACAATCAAACTTATTAGTAACGGTGCTTATGGGTAAATTAATGTTCAATTCTTTTCTAAATCTCACCGATTACTGTACACAGGGCTGTTTATCTCGTTCGTCACAAGGAGACTCGGCAACGTTTCGCGATGAAGAAAATAAACAAGCAAAATCTTATATTACGGAACCAAGTTGAACAGGCTTTCGCCGAACGAGATATCATGAGTTTCACCGACAATCCATTCGTTGTTAGCATGTTTTGCAGTTTTGAAACTAAAGTAAGAAAATTAAATTTGATAATTTTTGTAACAGCTCTACTTAGCGACACTTGTGCATGGTTATGGAATATGTTGAAGGAGGTGATTGCGCCACTTTGCTGAAAACAATGGGACCTTTTCCAGTTGATTTGGCGAGATTTTACTTCGCTGAGACTGTTTTAGCGGTCGAATACTTACACAATTACGAAATCGTTCACAGAGACTTGAAACCTGAAAATTTGTTGATCACAGCTATGGGACATATCAAACTTACTGATTTTGGATTATCTAAGATTGGTTTAATGAATTTAGCAACTAATTTATATGAGGGGTATTTGGACCGAGAAGCACGGCAGTTTAACGATAAGCAAGTTTATGGAACGCCAGAATATATCGCACCCGAAGTGATATTGAGACAAGGATACGGTAAACCAGTTGATTGGTGGTCAATGGGCATCATACTTTATGAATTCTTAATTGGCTGTGTTCCCTTCTTTGGCGAAACACCGGAAGAGTTATTTGCTCATGTGATAAATGATAAGATAGAATGGCCCGATGATGAGGAATGGCCTCTACCCGAGGAAGCTAAGCATTTAATAACGCAATTATTGCAACAGAATCCAATGGATAGGCTAGGCACTGGGGGGTCTCACGAAGTAAAAGATCATCCATTTTTTGGTGCAATTAATTGGGACGCACTTTTACGTCAAAAAGCCGAATTTATTCCTCGCTTAGATAATGACGAAGATACAAGTTATTTTGATACTCGCACAGATAGATATAATCATGAGCTCGAAGACTCTGAGGAACACACCGATACAGATGATAGTTCTATGTTCAGTAGCTTTTCATCGTGCTCTCCGCGTTATCATAAAGTGTATTCAAGAATAGAACAAGAACTTGCACAGGAAAAACTTATGAAATCTTCATCAACTTCATCAATCACTGATGAAAGCACTGAAGGGAAGTCGCTTGCTGAAAAGTCTCACGGTGAGAGTTGCCTTATGAGAACCCAGAGCTTAAACGAGGATAATTCGACAAAACAAATCGAGAAAAAGACCCATAAGCCGTCTAATCTAGTGATAAAAAATGATCCAAAAACAGCGACTTCAGAATCGTCACAAACAGAATCTGATGGCGTTTCACCGCAAATACAACGAAAGAGGAAATCTTTAACAACACTGAAGAGTGGTCTTCCGAAGTTTTCTGTTAGCGTTGATAATGTAAATACAAGTGCATCCAAGAACAACCCGCCAAGCATCAGAGAAATTCCACCGGAAGACAGTCAAAGCGATGCGTCAGGAAAATCAACTGATACAGCCACAAATACTCAAAAACCTAATTTGCCTTTCCCGACTTCTGCGCGTATATCAATTCCAAGCTCTAATAAAGGTCAACAAAAAGGAAGAGCGGTAATTAAGTCCGCTTCAGCATCTGGTCTTTCCTTAATTATACCAACTGAGGAAAGTAATACAAAGAAAACAGGTTGCCATTTTGGATCTCCAGGAGGATCTAGTGTTAGCTCTCGTGATGCATCGCCAAATAGAGAAACGAGTAGCCCGTTCAGCCAGTTGAAACCGCCTGTGATTATCCGAAAGGGTCCTCGAGGTTTTGGGTTCACTTTGCGTGCAATTCGAGTTTATTATGGTGATTCGGACATTTATACGGTTCATCACTTGATAATGGCAGTAGAGAATAATAGTCCCGCTTTTGAAGCTGGACTAAGACCTGGTGATCTGATAACTCATATTAATGGTGAGCCGATTCAAGGGCTTTTGCATCACCAAGTTTTGCAATTGGTACTCTCGGGAGGTGGCAAAATTAATATAAGAACAACTCCTCTCGAGAATACGACCATAAAATCGGGAGGTCGTAAAAGAAATCCGACAGTTAGCAAAATGGCGCGAAGACCAACGGTAGTTAGGCATCGAAAGACGCCTACTGTAAAAAGAAGTGATTCAGATAAAAAGCGACGCTCAAATCTGTTGCGAAGGGTTAATTCTCGAAGAGCTTCTGCTGAAATCCATCAACTGATGGCAAGTGGAACAAATTCGCCAACATTTTTATCACCGAGTCGTAGTTATCAATCATTGCACAAGACAATTACAAGTTCGAGTAACGACAGTTCTGTGAACTCAACTCCAAACAATATGGCTTCGAACCAACAAAAAATCGCCTCCAAACTATCTCGCCTTCAGTGTTCAGGTTCAGACTCTTCAATGGCAACTTCTTCGCAGAGCAGCTCACCGAGTTCGAGTGTACCAAATTCTCCCGCAAGTTTGACACATTCGCCGCATTTTCCTCGTCCAAGTACTTTGCACGGTTTAAAGCATAAACTAGCCCAAACTTTTCGATCTCCTCGCCGCAAATCTTGTGATCATATTCCAATATCTCCTCTCGCAAGGACGCCATCACCCTCGTTGCTGCCTGTTGCTACTTCTTCGCCATCGACCAATTTGCGTGTGATGAAAGAACGATTGAAAGACTCGAAAAAAGAAGGTGATAATGTGCACAATCGGCATTCGCTTCAATAAAGTTTTAGTGTTAATCGTTATTTCAGTTAAATTTATTTCAAATGAATTCAGAGTGAAAAGATGATGGCAGAGAAGATATGTAGCCTTTGATTGTCTGTCATTCGAGATCTGGAATTGTTTCTTAATGGCACTTCTCAATTCATTGTTCGTTCAAAACTGATTTTGCAGTAAACTTGTAACTTGACACTCAAACATCGATCCCCATGTATTGATTCATCACATTGTTGTGCTTTGAGAGTGACCAGTAAATGCTTTTTAGGACATTTTTGCGCATTTATTAAAGTTTGCAACTTATTTGATTCGAAAAAGATTTCGATAAATGCGATTTGTGACCATCGTTTGTCAGCGTTGATTTGATTAAAAAAGATTAAAATTCCATTGAAAATAAGAATTCTCCGTTTGATTTCACTACTGTGCCCATTAAGTTTCAAGTAAAGTTTTACTCCCAACTCCTCAAGTTCTAAATTTGTATTCAACTATCAAATATTAAACTCAAGTGAACAAAAAGCAGTTTTACATTTACTCAAACATTGTTTTTCATTTGTCTGCAATAGATAAACCGATTTGCAATCTATTTGTGGACACGTGGACTTGTTTTAGCATTTTTTGACATAATCAACTTTATGTATGGAAATGCAGTAAAAGTTATTCAAAGCAGACAAAATTGATTCAAGTTTTTAAATGAGTTAAAGGCGCAAACAATATTTTGTTGTATAGCACCATGCCAATTTTGAAACATTTACGTAAAATAATGAAGTATTTAGCATGATCGACGAAATTGTGAGATACATTCGAGTTCACAAAAATCTTCCGATTCCATAAACTCTAAAGTAAAAATGGGAAGATTACTATGAACTTGAAGATTTCATAATTTTCTGGGATATATTAAACCAAGTTGAAGGCAATTATTTTTTGCATAGCGGTTGGCATTGTGAACGGAACTTATTTCATTTGCTCCGTTGTTTTCACACATTCGTTGCAACCGAATGATTGGCAGACAAAAGCAAAGTGAGTAATTTGTGGCGCAGTGTTGTGCGCGAACAATGTGTGAAGCACTGCGCGCAGAGGAAACTCGAAAATGCCTCACTGAACATCATTTCATCACAGACTCGCAGCACGTGTTGCAATTGTTTTCGGGACCGTATTAAAATTCACGTTTCGGTCGAAAATGGCAACGAACGAAGCGAACGCAACGAGTGCTTCGTTTTCGAATAAAGTGCCTGAAAATAAGACGAAAACGTTGCTTTGCAATCAGGGCGCTGTGAGAGCGGTGCGCTTCAACATCGATGGCGAGTACTGCTTAACGTGTGGCAGTGATAAAAGCGTCAAACTCTGGAATCCTCATAAAGCGCTGCATTTGCAAACGTACTCCGGACACGCTTCGGAAGTGCTCGACGCCAGTGGTTCACATGACAGCAGTCACATTGTTTCGTGCGGAATGGATAGAAGCGTTTACCTTTGGGATGTGTCGAGCGCTCAGGCCGTGAGAAGGTACCGGGCGCACGCTGCACAAGTCAATTGTGTTGTTTTCAACCAAGAGTCAACCATTATTTTGTCCGCTTCTCTTGATGGCACACTCAAAGCTTGGGACTGCAAAAGTAGATCTCGAGATCCTGTTCAAGTGTTCGATGATGCCAAAGACAGTATCACCTCTATATATGTTACCAATTTCGAAATAGTGACTTCTTCTTTGGATGCGAAAGTTCGCAAATATGATCTGAGAAAAGGACTTCTCGACGTCGACGACTGTTCAGGTTTTGCTTGATTTTCGCTTCTCTCTGAATTGCATTCACATCTCACTCTTATAGCCTCAGCAACCAATGTTTGTTTATCAAAAGATGGTCAATGTATTCTCGTTGGTTGTTTGGACAGTTGCATTCGACTGCTCGATAAAGACACCGGCGAGTTGCTCAATGTGTAAGTTTCGATTGAATTTTCCAATATTCTTACACTGTTTTAATAGGTACAAAGGGCACACAAATAAAAAATACAAAATCGAAAGTCACTTTGTCAACAATGATTCGCATATTGTATCGGGATCCGAGGACGGTAAACTTTATATTTGGGATCTTATTAAGGTGAGTTCACTAACTATTTAAAAAGTTTCTCAGTAAATCACTCTTCTCATTAATAGTGCACTTTAAAAGCCACAATCATTCATGAAAATCATCGAGTAGTCCATTCTGTGAGTGTCCACCCAACGAAGAACGAAATTCTTACTGCTGCTGAAGGGACTGTTTATTTGTGGACAGATATCAAAGAAGAATAATTTTTATTGGAAATTTAATAATTTACAAGTATTTTAACTCAATTCAAAGCCAACTCCGGACTCTATCGCATATTGCAATCGTTGCCTTAAAGTTGCTTCGTCAGGAAATTCAGGTAATTTTAACAAATTCATACAAGTTGAGGCAGTCGGAAGCCTATCTTCGCGACCGGCACTTTGTATACAAAAAGGCGGATGTAAATCTTTAAAACCAAGAAGCGGTGGACGCGAACAACTGGTAACAAATTTTAACAATAGGCGTTTCTGCCTTTCGTTAAAACCTGAGACAACTTTCCAGAAATTGACAATCATTTTGTGATCACTTGCATAACCACCTGAATAATTGCAGTGTGCTTTTAAATCCTCAATATCAATTGGTGTTTGAGCTCCAGATATAAGAGTCTGCAATTCTTTGGCGTCAAACATTCGAATCCAGTCCAAATCAATAACGTTTGCCAAGCCTTGTTTGAATGCCAAACATTGATTTCGAATCTAAAATTATTAAAGCGTGAATATCATTCAGCATTCAAGACAAAACAAAAACTGCTTGATTAATTTTTTTGAACAAAAAAAGAACTAAAGAACGAAAGCTTCTTTAGCGAATGGAAACTAATACCCACCTGTTTATTCAACCTATAATCAGCCATAAGATGGATGTATTCGATGCGATTTTGAGCTGTAACAGGTATGTTCGATCCTCCAGGCTTGAGCTCTACCACTTCATTTTCACCAAAATCACTGTTTACAACAGTGAAATCTAATCCAAGTTCGGAAACATCACCTTCATAATTTTTTAAGTATACAAGGTTCTTGTAAATCAAAGGATCTAAAGTTGCCAAATGATGTATGTCAATATCGGCCGCTGTATGTTTCGCGAGTATTTTTTCCAAAAAGAAAGGAGAGAAGGGCAATTCGACTAACATGTTTTCATACAAAGCTTTTCCAAGCATACGTCCAATGAAAAAATAGTGTTTCTGATAATTCTCAACAATTAAATGGGCTGCAGCATTTGGATATAAAAGTCGGTCGTGTGTTGAACGAAAAAAACCGCGATTCGGATCGAAAGCCGTTTTCAACAATTCACTTAAAAATTCGCGAAAAATTCCGCCTCCATCAATACCGGCTTCATCTAAACCCACAGCATTTACCAATTGTACTCGAATCGGACGTTTTAAATCTGGTTCGTTTTCGGTTGACAGTTTTTCAAATGCGTCTTCATAGATGTAATTGCGCCGGATATTTATGGCAATCGACGATCCTGGAACCATAAACTGATGAAGATTGCCGATGTTCTCCTCTTTATCTTTGCTCATTAGAGATTGGAGTATTTTGACACGATCGTGAAATGGAACGACAAAAGGAATTTCTTGGAGAATCGTAATGTTTCTAATTTCAGTTGTAGAAAGTGGCGGACCGTACTCTTCTAACTCCTGTCGCGTTAATTTGCGAAGACCAATAAATTGTTGATACCGTTCTCGTTGACGTATGCCAACTCGAAAATTAGTCGGACGCTCAACACTCATCACAACTTGCTTGCTAATCCAATGATTATCAGGACAAAATTGTCGCCGAGAATCTCGCTTATAAAGTTGTCTCAGTAAGTAAACAGAAGTTTTAAACAATTTGAGCCAGTGTTTAACGTTGTTAGCGTTATTATCATCTGAATTGTTTCTTACACTCCTCATTGCCGTCTTGTAATCTTCTATAAATGCCAGTTTTGTGTCGTGATAAGCTAATTCGATCAAACCTATGCAGACATCTTTTAAAATAAGAGTCATTGATTGAAGCTCTTTTAACGTAAATGGCATAGACGACAATTTTTTCGTTTCTTTTTCACTTTCGGCTTCTTCATAAAACTCAACATCGTCGAGAGTCGGTAAAAGATAGCTGAATAGGGAGCAAAACAAAGTAAGCTGAGGAAGTATTTTGTGCCAGTCAACAGCGGCTAAAGGTAACCCTCGGGAGAGGATCTGCAATAGTGGTGTTGGCGACCCAAATACTGAAGGAGTTGATACAGAAATTATATAATTCCAAAGTTGTTTCAAAAATGCTGATTTGAAGGCCAAAGTATACAACAACCTGTAGGATGAAATGAATTTTGTGAATTCAAATGATTTAATTAATAATAATTGAATACATTTATTATAAAAGGCTATATCTCACATTTGTTATTGTTAGATAAGCCCCTTTATAATAAATTTATTTAATTGTTAAAGTTAACGAATATATTAAAATAGCGAGTTTTGTTAAAATGTATTATTGGGAACAGAAAAAAGTTTCAATTCGCAGTGAAGTATGCTTTACGTATTTGAAACTTTTTTCTATCCACAGTAGCGCAAGTTACTAGCTGGAAAAGGGATTATTAAGTTGATCAATAAATAAATAGCTGGATAACGTTATGTGAAAATTTCTTACCTATAATTGTTAACAGCAAAACGATGTAAGGCCATCATTTCATTACACATTTGCGTTAAAGCTATCAAAACGATGCTGTTCCAATTTTCTTCTTCTAATATCGAAATTAACCAATTTACATGAAAACTGTCATTGATCATATTCATTATTTCATCAATTATTTGAGCAGATGAAGATGTTGAATTTTCTGTCACTTCCATTTTCTCAGCTTCTTCGTCTTCATCGATTGCACTTTCATGACTTTGTTGAGGCAATGAAAACGAAAGTTCTTTTAGCAACAGCAAATATCTAACTTTTTCTGATGAAGTGAATCTTGTTAATTGTGAAGTCATAATTTTCAAAACAGAATATAACAACCAAGTAGATGACGGAAGATTTAAATCGACACTAATTTCTGAGGTTTTCTTTATGAATGCCGATAAAACATAGGACGCTTGAAGTTTTGGCGGGATATTTTTGGAAATTACCGGTAATACAAAATATTTGATTTGAGGACTAAATGGTTCGCGAAGAAAATCAGCGAAGAACTTAAGCACCACGATTAAATCAGTTTTCGAACCTATTTGCAAAGGCCTCAATGCTAAATCAAGCACCGATGATGCCATTGGTGTAGGAGGCTTTATGGATTCTTCATATGGTTCTGGAACTTTGGTATCTAATATTTTCCTTGTGTGCGAAAAGTAACCGTTATTTACTAAATATGACCAAATTGAAGCTAAAATTTGATCATTGTCTGATAAACATGCATATGTTGAACAAGTAGTGTATATTTCAATCAGACGCAAAGGTATCGCAACAGTTGTTTGCTGCGCACCGCTTATACAATTGCTCAAATGTTGAATATTGAAGTGAAGCAATTTTTTTAACCGATGAAACCATTGTTTTGGATCTTTGGACACAAGTTCAATCACAGATTCTTTTTTTCTTACAAACAATTGTCCAATGGATGACTGCAAACAATGATGCAATTAATTATCAATTCATTCATAATCCATCTGCTTTTATACATTTATACATTTGTACAGTCATAGACAGAATGTTTTGCATCTAATCATAAAATTTATCAACTTTTAAAGACTTAAATCGTTAATCTGAGTAATTAGGAATATGCAATATATGCAAAATTTTTTTATTTACTTTTGTAATTGAATTTACTATTCATATTTAATATGGTAGAGGACCGCCACGAGATTCAATAAACATTTGACACTTTGTAGGCATTGAACTAGCATCTGTGTTGGCTGTATCGTTTTAGCCAATTAAGCATTAGTATGTAATATCAGATATGTTCACTTACGAGTCGAAAGTCATCGATGCCTTCGCGATAAAACATAAGTAGAGAGCGAATCAACGAAGAAAAAAGCGCGGAATCAATGTTGTGTTCATTGAGACGCTCGAATTGCTCGTCGAATGTGAGTCGCAAAGCGTGGAACACTTGTTTTCTGATCGCGAAACTGCGAAAATGCGACTGAATGACAGTCGCCGCTCGCGTCTTGCGACGGGTGTCCTCTCTTTTGCGTCGCTCTTCGGCCGCATGTTGAATGAGTTCGTCTCTCGGCAATCGTTTGCTGCTTCCCGCGAGATTCTGCTGCGGTTTCTCCCGAAACTGGCCCTCGAAACTGTACATTTCTCAACTTTTCGCCGCTTTTCGCTTCAATCGTTTCTCACTTTTTTCAACTCATTCATCTCGTCACACGATAGGGATCGTTTGCTTATTGCGCTTAGTTCGCTATCAACAAGCCTCACACTGAGACTGCCTCACTCAATTAGCACTTATTCAAGAAATCTTTAAATTTAATAAACGATTTTCGAATTGATTTTCAGCAAAAAGTTGCTGAGCTCTTTTTTAAATTAAAATAAGCCCTTTTGAAACTTATTGAAAAGGAAAATATTGGTTAAATTTAAAAAATCAATATTTATTTATTTATTTATTTATTTATTCAGAAAACCAAATTAGACCAAAGGTCTATTCTCCCTTTGGTTTCTGTTTTGAAAATAAAAATAGAGTCAAAAAAGAGAATAAAAAGTACATCAATTGTAAATTAAATAATCAAAAAGATTTCGCCCGAAAGCCACAAAATCAATCCAAATCTATCCAATCTATCCAAAAATATCCAAATCTAATATTTTTTAGTAAGTTTAACGTTTTGAAATACAATAGACGAGTTGAGGCTTTCGAATAGTTTTTACTTGATGAAATTCACTTTAAACAACTACTTGAAAAATCATGGATGGGCGTTGACAGGGAGCAACCTTATTAAACTTGATTTGATTAGTGACATTTTTAAATTAATTTTATGCTTTTAATTGCTTTTCTTCACTTTGTTGTTGAATTAGAATTAGATAATATTTAATTATTACGTAAAAATTACGTCAAAGATTAAAGGTATGCGAACTCGATACTAATATATAATATTTAAATTAGAGCTTTAAAATAAGTTATTTTTGTTCGATCTCTTCGACCAGGGTTCCAGAAAAATAATTGAATGAATTTATTCCGAAAGGGCCTATCTAACAATGCATATATCATTAGGAAGGCCCTTTCGGAATAAATTCATTCAATTGTTATTGAAATTATTGCAATA
>NCKU01003246.1:0-15748 GCA_003675995.1 Dinothrombium tinctorium | reverse complement strand
ATCAGGCTCTGGCTTTAATTTGTCTTCACACGGAGCAGCTTGGTTCGCATTTCCAGCGCCGAACGGATCAACATTTTGTGAACAGCTCATCCGTCATCCCTCACTAGGGACCTCGGCACTCGTCTCGCACTCAGCCTTAAGTCAAGCGCATCAACACCATCCTGGTCATTTTCACTCTGGTCTTTCGCTCGATCCATTTTCGGTCGACAAGCTTTCACAAGACCAGTTAAGGAGTAATGTTTTCAAGTCAATTTACAACAAATGCTTCTCAATGTGATATTCTGTATTTGCAATGCGACAGCGCAGTGAGCACCATTCCATACACAACTGACCGATAATAATTATCTGATTTTCTCTATTTTCATTTTTCAATGTGAACTTTATATTTTTTCTTGATTACATAAAGTTTGAATCGTAATAAAAAAATAAAATAAAATAAAATTTTCGATGGCGCTTGAAATTATTTTTATCTTCTCAATTATGTTGCTGCTTGCAGGTAAACATTTAAAATAAAGAGATGTTTAATGACAACGAAGAGAAAAGAATGATGCTTTGGAGAATTGGAAACATTGTTTTCTGTTCCAAACCGGTGGTAGTTAAAGTAATAGTTTTCTTGTTTCTTCAAAGCTCCAATTCTGACTCGCACTCTCTCTCTCTCTCTCTTCTCTCTTTTTTTGGAAGGAAAGTGATCTCTCTTTTCTGCGGTAAAGTATGTGAAAGAATCAAAAAGAGCTTTTCGCTAAGTTCAGTTCTTTTTTATCTATAGAAAAAGCCATTCCAAAATATGATTTCTAAAGCATAGTATACTTTTACTATGTATTGTATTTTATGTATATTCTCTCATTGATTAAAAATCTGTTCTTTCTTTACTACACTAGTTTTTCTGTTTGTTTTTTCTATTTAAGCAAGCAGAGTTGAAAATGTAAAAAGTTTGCTTTTTTTGCAGTTAACGAAGCAAATTTTATTATGATTTCATGATGTTTTCAAGCTTTATTGATCATAATCATCTCTCTATCTGCCTATGCTTCTATATTCCTCTCTCTCACTCTGCTTGTGTGAAAAATTTCGATTATGACAGCAGTTATAATCAAGATATGTAACAAACATAAAATGTGTAACTTTCGAGGTGTTTACAATATTTTCTTTGATAACTTTTCAAAAGACACATACACAATACATATTTAAGAAAATTTAATTTCAAAATTCAAAACTTTTTCTACTTAAAAAGCGCAATTTTCGACTCTTAAGTACAATTCATAGTCAAACCATCTTTTCATTACGTTTTCGGATGCGACAAAACGATGGAAACATTTAAATTTTCTTTATGGTCAAAAATTGAATTATTTGTTTTTTAATTTTCGAAAAAAAAGCTTAAATTTTAAATAAAATTTTAATCTGTTGTTGAGGTTTTTTTTAATGTGAATTCAACTGCGATTTGTTTTCTCGCTTGAAACATAAAAAGTATGTTTGACTATAAATTGTGCTTAACATTCGAAGAACTTCCTTTAAAGATAGATTATTCACGTAAAATAATTAACGATAAAGTCATTATTCCTATTTATTAAAAATGTAAAGATAAATTTAAGAGAAAATGAAAACGTTTATTAATCATGTAAACGAATAAACTATAAAGTTTGGATGAATTAAAATGCAACTCATGTAAAGTCAAATAAATTTGGCTTGTCAAACAAAAAGAAATCAATCTATCACTTGGATGTGCTAGAACATTTGCGGAACAAAACGACCTATACAATAAACAAATCGGATGATGCGTTCAGAAGTAGCCGGGTTTTCTGCATACATGCCGTTTTCAAACTAAAATCTCTATTCTTAGTATAGTAAACGCCATAAAAGCCTACTTTATTAATCTGGTTGGTTGATTTTCGCGTAAAAAAAGTGTAATCAAACATGTGATGCCCTCAAATAGTGGACTTTTTGCGTTTCTGTACAGAATGGACAGGAAGTTTTGACTGGGAGGAAGTATGCGCGAAATGACGTAACAATAGCAAGTGTTACGTAACGTTATGCACTGTATGACGTTTTTAAGCCCATCCTAATCGAAACTTGCTGTCCATTTTGTTTATAAGTATGACGAAATAAAATTAAAATGATATTTATTAAACATAGTGAGAATTTTTCAAATAAAGAGCATGCCAACAAAATTTCTGCATTAAAATTGGTGAAAAAAATCAAGAAACTCGCTCTGTCCGAGACTTGCTCCAAATTGCGACCTTTTTCATTTATTTGCTGATTTAACTGTGTTGCATTAACTGCTTTAACAAAGAGTATGGTCGTACGAAAGCAGTCCGAGCGAAATTTAACAACATCAAAGAGCAAACAATCGTGAAACGACAGTTAACTTCAAAATGTCAAAATATTCAAGTTGAAATTTTTAGCGCTAATGTAAATTTCGAAAATTCGTCGATAAAATATATTCAACATAGGTATTAAGTGTTTGAAATCTTTCCTGTGTTATTTTTACGCACACCACATTACTTGCTCGCGATTCAATCGACCGCATTCCTCATGTGAAAAAGAATGTTTTTCTCTCCAGTCTTCTCTTTCTGCCTTTCTATTTTCTGACAATTCTTCTTTCTATTTGTGAGCTCAATTTTAATTTTGGTTAACACGCATATGAAGATTTTTTTAATAGCAATCTGTTTTATCTTGAAATAAAGACAGAGGTGAATATGGAAAAACAATTGTTTTCTCTAATTAGCCAAAGGCGTTTTGTCAAAATTTATCACTCTTTCTATTTCTAAACACATTTTTGAAAAAGGTGCACAGAAAGCAAACTGAGCAATAATTGGCTGAAGGCTTGCGAACAAACTGTACACTAGAATAGAGCATTAAAATGAGAGCGAGCGAGCAAATTTTGTTCAATGAACAAGCGAAGTGAATGGGTCGTTTCGGTGCAAAATATTTTAATTAAATGTTTTTCAGGCGAAAAAAACTAGATATAAAGACATGAATTCGACATGTGTTACCTATCTATATGTGTTTACGTGTATTTGCGATGTGTGTTTAAAAGTAGTAGATAAACAGAAAGAAGCTTTTGAATATTCTGGTGCGGCCACAAAGAAAAGAGAGAAAAGCCAAAACTAGTTAATCAGCGATAGTAGAAAGGAAAATGCCATAAAAGATGACAGCATTACCAATTTTATTTATGGCCTCTGGTTACCAGAAAGTTGAAACGCCCTTCGTTTTTGGGGTTAAATAATCATTTCTCAAAGCTGTACCTGAATTATATGAAGTATGTAAATGAAGTTACATGTAGCACATAGAATGCATATGTAAACCATTTCTTTTCTTAAAAAAAACTGTCTCATAAAGGTCGTCTTAAGGAAAACTATTTTTTAATTTATGCAAAAAATTTAATGTCAGGTGAAAAGCGTTTGAATGATTAAGTTTGTGTATTCTCAATGTTATCAAAAAGTCGAAGAAAATAAAACTTGTCAACACTGCAATAATAAATAAGTTTGGATTTTAATATTTTATTAATTAAGATTACATATTTTTGTTCTCACACATTTATTTTTAGAGATGAATTATGAATGTTTAAATAATTGAAACAAAATTTCATTTGCATAAAATTTAAATTTCTATTTCATCAAATTGCTGCTCATTGTTCGCCAAATCATTTGTTTTCTCAGCTTCATTTCGCAATAATTTGATCGAGATGAAAAACAAAGGAAAAAGGCCGAACAAGAGCAATGTTTCAATTACAATGATTGCGAAAAGAATATTGAATGAATCAATTAACCAAGATAACAAAGGAATGAAACAAGAAGCAAAGAGGTACGATAAACTTACAATTAAACCAATTGATGTGCCTTCTGGAAATGGATAAGTTACTTCTATAACGAGGTCGTACATCATTACCCGTTGACCGTATAAGCAGGCACCAAATACAAATACAGAAGGAAAAATTAAATAAGTTAATTTAAACAGTAAAGTTGTCATAAATAGCAATGAGAAAATGAATGCAATTGAATAAGTGGAGAATATCAATGGTCGGTAACGTTTAGTTTTGTCTAAAATAAGGGGCAAAATTAAACATCCAACTACAGCTGAAACATTATATGTAAGTCCTGTTGCAGAAGTCAATGTAGCAGCATTCGAAAAATTTTTTGAAAAAATTTGGTTCAAAAGAATCCATAAAACTGCTGTAACTGCTGTAGTAATAAATACATTCATTGCGATCAAAATGAAATTCATGTTGCGAATTAATAACAATGGTGAGTTCGATGAGCTTTTCTTTTTGGATTTTCGAGCTTCAGCAAGGTTGGCTGGCTTCGGTGGATTGCTTTTTATGAATAAAATCACTAAAATTACGCACAGAATCGACAAAACAGTCAATACGATTTTTGTCTTCAAAAGTGTTGAATGAATCTCATGTTCTGCCTCAATGTTTTTGAAAATCAACGGATAAATAAAAGAAATAGAGCTACCAATAAAAACCGAGCTTGTCATCACTCCAATCACCAGCGACGATTCATTATTGCGAAACCATTTTGCAGCTAAAACTGGACCAACATAGAATGTGAAAGCGTATGCAGCACCAACCGTGAATTGTGCGATGAAAACAAGAAAGAAATGATTACGATTTACTGTAAAGCATTTTAAAATTGCAGCTATAGTCATCAACACTGTGCCAATTGTGAGTGTAAATCTTATGCCACGAATTTCCAAAATTTTCACTCCAGGATAAACAATTAAAACGTGCGCGATATCAACAATATTAGCAGTTAAAGAAACAGTAACATATGAGACATCGTAGTATTTGGTGATTACGCTGGATATCGTTGAATACTCCAAATAATGTGTGGTGTTGATTACAAGAACGAAACTCAATACAAACAACATTAAGAAACGCTTTGAGTAAGTTTTCACCACTTCTTTCGCCGCTTCACTCATTCTTGTGTAAAGAGTTTTAAATGTTTCTGTTTAACATGATTATTAATATTTAAAAAATATTTTTATTTCCACACTCACCAATTTTTTAATCGATTAAATGTGAAGAAAAGAGCGCTTCGCTAAGCTTGAAGTGATGATTTTCAATTTTGCTTAAAGCAAATTTTTTCACTTGAAAACAGGAATTTAAAAGTGAAGCTTGACGAATTTAAAAAACAGCTTCATACAAATTAATTTGCTATCTCTATCATTCAAAGCAGGTGGTTTTCAATGTAATTTTAGCTGATTAGATAGCGAATCAATATGCGCGAAGCTGTACGTACATGTAGATTTTCAACTTTCAATGAAAGATGAAAAAGGTTTATTCATAAATTTTTCACACTCTTCACACGAATAAATGACGCCACAAATTAGGATTCGACATTTTTCAAAATACAGTTTTTCAATTTTAATGGATAAAGTCCACACTATAGAAAAACATTCTGTCAACTTTTTCCTCGTTTGATCTTAATTTTTAAGTTCTCTAAGTTAATTAATCTTTTAAGTAAATCAGTTAAACATTTCAGATTTTTTGGCAAAAAAATTACAAATTAAATAGCTTAAAATTTTTAAGATAATTTAAATGGTTGTAAAGTGACTTTGAAGCGTTGAATTTATTTAATTTTTAAAGATCCAATTTTTAAACCACTTTTAAAACTTAAATAAAAGCAGAAAAGAGATAAACATTCATAAATTTCATCACCAAAACTCATCTTTCAAATTTTACAGTGACATCACAAAAATTGAATTCAAGCAAATGGCTTTTAAATTTTAAAATTTTGCACCCACTTCAAGCAAAAAATTCGTAAAAATAAAAAAACTTTAAATAAATTTTTATTTTACTGAAAGCATAAAAAATAATTTTATTTTCTTAAATTTTCCAAAAATAAATAATGCACCCAAAACAAAGTAGTTCTCGCAAAAATTTTATGATAATTTGAATTGAAAAAAATTCATAAAATACAAACTAAATAAAAAATTAAAAAGTTAACAAAATAGAAGAAAATGCGTTCAAATTTTAAACTTTAAATTAAAATTGTAATTCTTCAAATTGCATTCTATCTGTTGTAAACTTTCTATTGTTAGTGTTGAACGTCATTTTCTTGATAAAATATGAATATAATATAAGAATGTAACACCAAAACTATGGCAACTATAATTTTTTATACGTAAATGAGGTTAAAAGAAATGATTATTAAATTAAAAACTGCGTATAAGCATTCTTTTATGATCAATTGAATTTTATATTTATCTCACTGAAATTCAAAAAAAAGTGTAAAAAGTTTGTTTGTTTTAGAACAAAAAAGTATTATCGAGTTGAAATTTTCTGGGAATTTTTTAGAAAAGATAAAGATTGCATAAGAAAAATTCTTGAATTAGGTGCAATAAATCATTTAACATGAAGATGCAACTTTTAAAAGCAAATTTTTTACGCTTCACATGAGTTTCTACAAAGTTTTTATTTCTAAAAAAATTAATTTTTCAAGATAAATCTGTAATATTTAGAACAAAAACTTGTGTATAATATTTGTGTTTAACGTTTTTAATATCGACTTACTCATTAATTGTAAATAAATTAGCAAGATTTTAAACCTAAATCAGTTGCTGAAATCACCGAACGTTAACACTGTTGCGATTGAAGGCCTGCGATCGCCACAATTATAGCTTTCTTTAGCTTTATACCAGCGAAATATTTAAGGTTTTTTAGTGCATCAATCAAGCAAAATAATAGGTTTTCAAAATTAGAAAGCTGTGCAGTCGTGTTTAAAAAATCTTTCATTTAATTGCTTTGCAGTTCATGATGTTTTAGCGAAGTGAAAAATTTTTCTAGACAAAATCTTGAACTGAAAAGGCTTTAAAATTATCTTTGCCTTTGATTTATCTTAAAATGTATTATTGCATTTTTAATGACTGTAAATGAGAAATTAATTTATATTTAGCAAATAACTTTGTCTCTCTTTTTAGCTTTTACGTCGTTTTACTTAAGAAATCATTGTGATTCACTTTTGAAATTTTTTTGCGCAATTGTATTCTCTATCTTGTTTCTAGCAGTCGCGATCACAAATTTAACATAAAGTCTTGTGAAAATGAGCTCGCACAAACTTATTATAACCGTAATAGGCTTGCTCTTAACTATTTCTTTTTTCGGGGCCTGCTCTATTTATTCCAATAAATGCAAATGTTATGTTGACGGCGATTTCAATGGCAATATGTGGAATAGGCACGGGATTAAGTTTCATGTTTTCTTTTGAGCATGCCTATTGACTTTCAAGAAGATTCACCGCTGATTTTCATAGCTCATGAGCTAATCACCGGATTATGTTCAACATGATGAATTCTAAAGTAATTTTACTTTAAATATTTATTTCTTAATCATTTTCACCTAAAAGAGAAGTAAGGGGGCCAGAACTCGGTGCACTTATTTTTCAATTATTAGGTTTCAAAAAACAACACTCATAATGGCTGGCATTTCACTCGCGATGACAGTGAATTTTTTTCGCATATAATTTGATTTTTCTTGTTTTGAAAACTTACACAATTGTTTCTTTTCAGGTATAGCTGAGATATTGTTCATTTCGGCTTCTTTTCGTAATGATTTATATAAAATGATGGAAGAACTTCGAAACAGATGGCGATTTCAGGAAATAGCTAATTCAATTCAAAATGTAGTAATGGGTGCTCATTAAACTTACATCGTAATTAAAGAGAACAAAATTTAAAAAATGTCCATTATTACATTTTGAATTTAATTAGCTATTTCCTGAAATCGTTATCTTTCTCGAAGCTCTTCCATCATTGCATAAAAAATCATTACGAAACGAAGAACAATATCTTAGCCATAAACGAAAAGAATGAAGAAATAAAATTTTAATTGCTTCATTATTTTCTTTTATAAATTTTTGAACTAATATGCCAAAACTGAACCTCATAATCTTATAATTAAAAAAAAAGAAAAGAAAAAAGGATTTTGAAATAAAATAATTACTTATGGACTCCTAAAAATAGATTACTAATATTTTTCAATTTTATCTCTTTGAAAATTTTTCAAAACAGTAATTTTAATTCGATCTAGTAATTTTAATTCTTGAATTATTGGATGCAATTATTTTCATCGAAATAAAAATTTTTGTTAAAATTCGCAAAAAAAATTGACTTATTCACAATAGAATTTCACTTATATTATTGAAGTAATAGTAAAACTAAAACTAAATGATTAAAAGCATGTTTTACTTTGAGCTTAAGAATAGTTTACATAGAGCCAAATTTTAATAATAATTAAAATTTTTTGTTAAGTGTAGAAAGTTAAACAATGTTATACACATTTCTTGGAGTGAAAATGTTTTACAAATTTACAACATTTCGCTTTTAACTTGCTTCGTACAGATGAAACTTTTACTCTTTATTTTAAATGTATTTTTGCCCCATTTTATCTCATCGAATAGGAGAGCTTCTATTCGAATGAAATAGAGGAACAAATTTATAAACATCCATCCCAATAAGAATTCAAGTTTTCCAAACGGCAGAGGCTTGTCATTAACGATACAAAGAAGAAGATAATCAAAAACCGAGTATAAAAATAAATGAAACGCATAGAACGCTAATGAATTAACTTGAAATAATACATTTAAGGACCATGCAGCGAGTATACCGTTGAAAGCGCAATCAGAAGTGAATTCGAGGAAAAAAACGAAAGAACTCATCTCATATCTAATTTGAGCCCATCGTAGCATTCGATTGTGAAATGCAGCGATATTAGTTCGTGAGTGATTTTGCCACGCTGGTTGAGAGCTCATTTTTATTTTCCATCCCTTTTCAATCAAATAAGTAACCATTACATTATCTTCTGCTAAATATTCTCTGAACTCCGACATGCCACCGATATCGTCCAGCGTTTGTTTCTTGATCAAGCACGACATTCCATTTAGAAACGGTTGTTTTAAAATGTAAGTCATGATAAGAGTGCTTTTAGCCGACCAAACACCGAAGAATATCTTCTCTATCGTTGAAGAAAAACCGTCATGCCTATAGACGAATGGTAGTTGAAATACGACTGCAGTTTCTTCATCCATCTGATCCATCATATCATTTAGAGTGTCTTCAAGCATCTTAATGCGACTGTCCGAAATCAATACAAAATCGTACTTTGCCGCCATATAAGCTGGTTTCATATTATTTATCTTCGGATTCACTTTTTCAATATTCTCTGAAGTTTCAAATACATGAGTGCTCACTTTTGGATACTTTTTTATCAAATTTTCAACTACATTCAAGACATTCTTTTCATCATCAGCAACACAAAATAAAATCTCATACAAAGGATAATTGAGCTTGAAAAAGCTTTCCAAATTTTCAACTAGAGATTCATCGTACTCATGCATCGGTTTGATTATTGAAACTCCTGTGATTGGAGAGCATTTTGTCTTTGGTGCACTGCGCTTTTTGTTGTTGAGCTTCGTTTTTGCGATATAAATTGACATCAAATCCAAGAAAGCTAAAAAAACATACCAAATAAGACAAATAGAGGCAAGTGCCATCTTAAATACATCCATTGTAAAGCTTTCGTCCTGTTTTAAAGAAACTTGAAATTAGTAAAAATAAAAACGTTAAATCGAGTAGATTGCTATTGCTTTTGAAATTTCTTAATTTTTCGAGTTTTGACTCGTAATTGCCCTACTGATATAAGTTTATGTAGACAGTTGGATTAACAAATCATATTAGCAGCCAAATAATCGATTTTGTTCTGTGTAAAATTGTTTGCATCAAGAAAGTAACTATGAATTTTAAATTGACTTGTTTATTATTATAAAACAAACAAAAAATAAAATTAAAAAATAAAATAAAATAAATAAATTTGGTCAAATCGATTTTTCGTTTTTATTCATTGTTCAAACTTTGAACTTCAAAGCGAAACTGCGCATAAACAAAGTGCTTATTATTTATTTTATTTTAATTTTATTTATTTATTTATTATTATTATTATTTTTTTTTTTTTTGCATTTTCCGTAGATCATTCAGTTTTTAACGACTTTAACTAAAGTTCTTTTTAAATAAAATTCAAAGATCATTAAAAAAATTACGTTTGAGAATATGCACATTTTCAAAAAGTTATCTAGTGGCAGAATTTTCGAAAAATTTCATTCACTTTATGAAGAAAAAGAATTTAATTTAAAAAAGACTTTTAAACCCTAAAAGCAAGCTTTAAATCTAAAATTCAAATAAGAGTTTTTATTTAAAATTTAAAAAAAATTTCTTTATTCATTCAAAAAGTCTGAATCGTTTTTAAAATTTTACCTCTTTAACGGTTAAAAGTTTAATTTTGATTTTGTTATAATTTTTAACTAAATAATTTAAAGGAGGATGCTGATTTTCTATGGTGTCTTGGCTTACTTGGTCACTCAATTATATCTATACCAATCGAAGGGTCTAATCATATGTAACAAAAGTCTCGATAGTAGAATCTTATAGAAAGTGGCCTTAATGAGTTATAGACCAAAATATATCAAATGCTTACAACTCCTGTTAAAAAAATCATAAAAACAGTTCTTATGTCAAAATGTGACATTTCATATAAATTAAATAAATTATATAAAATGAAGCAATTTGTAAATTCAGGTCATGACTTAACGGTCCTTTTTTGGTTATTAAAATGCTTCTGGACCCATATCTCCTAACCTAGAAAATGCCACCAAAGTTTATACTCACCAATTTTAACCCTGGGCCTAAACAAACAAAAAAGTTTTCTTTAAATAAAATTTTGGATACCAGACCCCTAAGTCATGACCTGAATTTACGAATTGCTTTATTTTTATAAAATTTATTTGATTTATATAAAATGCTACATTTTGACGTAAGAACTATGTTTTTATGATTTTTCTAACAGGAATTGTAAGCAAAAGAACATTTGATATATTTTGGCCTCTGACTCCCTGAGTAACTTTCTACAAGGTTGCCAACTTTGAGAGTTTTGTTTCATATGACAAGACCTTTCGATTGGTCTAAGTTTAATTAAAGGACAAAGTGGGCCCAGTCATCAAAGGAAAATAGGCATCCTTCTTTTTGGGCTTGAATAACATTTTATTTAGTATGTTTAAGTGATTTTTTACAAATTTAATCCAAAGGGATTTTCACTTTTTATGATTAGGATTATTCACTTTTTTCTCTTTTCTTCTTTCTTCTCTCTCACTCACTTTAATTTAGCGCTTACCTCCATCAAGTTTGTTTAGCGCAAACGTCTAAAGTTAGAAATAAACAGAAAGGTCCGTAGTTTTTGTTCGTTAATATTGAATGCTAACAAATAAAGTTTGTAATCCCAAAACCGTTTCTCACTGCGTTGATTTTGAGGAAACATCTGTGAATTTTACGTAAGCTAGCTCACTGAAATAAACGCATATAGTAAAAACGAAAAAAAAAATTATAGTCTGACGTTTTGCAACATTTCCTTGTTAAGCGCAACTGTGAGGAAACACATGCTTATGGCTTGTTTGTTCGCTGCTCTATCGATATTTAACTTTAATTGAGCTTTGTAAATTTAATACAAAGATAGTAGACCAATTTAAAGAATTCATACAAAGTTTTACTCAAATAATCACCCGAGATTTATTTTTTAATCATTGACTTGATTACCCAAAATTGTCATTTTTACAATTTTAACATGTATAAACAAATTTCAGGGTATGATTACTTTTTCAAAAACTCTATTAAGAACCATTATTTCCAGATAAACTGTATTTCTAGTTTAATTATTGGTCAGTTAAAGTCATTTTATTCCAATGTGTTAACTATGCAGAATTATATTTCTGAATATAAATGCATTTGAATTTTTAATTATTTACCGCAAGTTGTATATGTGTCTAAAAATACTAACGTCAAAATCAAAGCTGTAAAGTATAAAACATGAAGAATTTATTTTCTCAATGGAGCGAACCAAGGTATCAAAATATCGATATGCGGTAATACCAATCGATTGTAGTACGAAAGTTCTTTTTCCAAACGATTCAACCAGGATTTTATATTCGCATATTGATCAATATTGTGACCAGCGGCATGAAACGTGATCACTGATGACAATAGGGAAAAATCTGCTATTGTAAGATTATCACCTGCTACGTAGACATCTTTGCTCAGAAAATAATCTAAAAGTTTCAATTTTTCGCTCAAAGCTTCTTCTTTCTCAGGATTTGGTGATTTGTTTTCCAAAACTGGAGGATACATCCATTCTGTTGCAGTTGGATATAACGATCCTAAATCAAAGTCAAGCATACGATCGATAATCGCTTGTTTCTTAGCATCGTTTGGGTACAAATCGTTGCCAAAGGAATATTCATTCACTAAATATCGCATTATCGCTCGACTAGTTATTAAATGTTAAGACGGCCGAAATAAAATCGAAATACTTATTCTAACCTTTCCCACAAAGTGAATCCATTGTCAACAATTGTTGGAATTGTATGCGCTGGGTTGATCTATAATCGATAATCAGATCGATCACCCAATCGAAGCGCTTTTCTTACTTTTACGAATTCTGGATTTAAATGTTCATAAGCCGGCATACTAATACGGATCAAGTTGACAGGAATATTCAAGTGATTTACCACCATTTTTATAGAGAGACACGCAGGCGATCCTTGATCTTCATAGAAGTTGATTGGCATTTTCTATTTAGAATGAATGACTCGAAATTCATAAAATCGTCAAATGCAAAGTAACACGTTAAATAATTGAAATCACTGGTTGAACTAAACGATCAAATATATGTGTTATCTCGATAAAAAAAAACATTTTCGATACCAGCATAAAAGATGTTCGCATAAGATTTCTGATTATTCTATTCAAAAATAATTTGGCTCAAAGTAATAGAAATCTCTCTTCAAAACGTTTGTCATTTTTTAAACTCTCAAATATCTCATTTCAAAACTAATTAAAAATTTAAAAACTTAAAACATTGGATAGAAAAACTTTTTAAAAGAATATTAATCAAAGAAATCAAATGTTTTGTGAGTAAGTTGGGGTAAATTTCTTTTCAAAAACTTCAACTTTTAAATGTTTGGAAACAAATTTTAACTGTTTAACATTGTTTATGAGTGAATAATATTGACATACCTTTAGAACTCGACTTTTACTCTCGCTTTATTCTTATTTTCAAGCTGTAACCGAAAGTTAAGTTAGCGAAAAATGAATCACTTTACTTATGTAGAGTCTCTAGAATTTAAATTTAGAAATATAAATTAAATTGAACTTACTAATTTTTACTTCAATCAATGGCGATTTATTTTTCGAAACGACGCTTGTGAACAGTTATCTCTCAGTTAAATGATATCCTTTGCAATACATTAGCAAAAAGTCATTTATCTCCATTACAAGGTTCACTTGATGAAATAATTTTTTAATAATGTTCAAACAATGACACAAGAAACGAATAATTAGTTGTCTTCTTTGATTTTTTTTTTGTCAAAAACACTCAAATAAATGGTGTGATGCTTCAACAGTTCTTTCAAAAAATCGCCATAATAGGAATTCACAAGCGTTCTTTCGATTTCAATGATTTTAGCCTCATTTTTTGCAGGAAGAAATAATAGGTGTAGAACTTAAAAGCACAAATTATAACCTTATGCGAAAAACAATTTGTTAAGAAGATGAATTAATTGCTTATGCATTCGCAAACATGTTTTAGTCACAACTTGAAAAAGTGAAAACAAAACTCCAAATCTATTTATTCGCATCTTATTTCTTAATACAACTTTAATTGATAAAAGAAGTTTGTTTTTTTTATCAAATTAGGTTAAGAAAGTTAATATAATTTCATTAAAAGTGTTCAAAAAATAATTTTGTTAATGCGTCGAAGCACTCTTTTCCAGTAATTTATCAGTGTCGACCTTTTGCTCGAACCATGGCATCAAAGCTTTGATATGTGACTCTACAAATTCTTTATAATAAGGGAGCTCTTGTTCTAAACGGTTTAACCACGATTTCAGGTTTGAATATTGGTCAAGATCGTGACCAGCGGCATTTATTGTTTGTAATGTCGTCACCAGTGAAAAATCAGCAATCGTGAGCTGTTCTCCTGCTGCGTAAGGTCCCTTGCCCACTAATTGGTCTAACAGTTTTAATTTTTCGCTCAGGACTTTCTCCTTTTCAGCATCTCTCGGTACATTTTTCCAAATCGGAGTATACATCCAGTCTCCAGCGATTGGATACAAAGTGCCCAAATCGAAGTCAAGCAATCGATCGATAACAGCTTGTCTCTTCGGATCATCAGGGTAAAGGTGATTTCCGGGAGCATATTGATTCACCAAGTATCGATTTATCGCTCGGCTTTTGAAGAATGTTTGATTATTAGAAAACTGAAATGAATCCTTAGAGATTACCTTTCCCATAAAGTGAATCCATTGTCGATTATTGTTGGGATCGTGTGCGCCGGATTTATCTTTTTAAATCAATTGTGATGTTTGAAAGTATTGAAAACCCTTTACTTACTTTTATAAATTCCGGCTTTAAATAATCGCCCTCTTCCATATTCAAGTCAATTAAATTGAATGAAATATTTAAATGAGTTGCTGTCATTCTAACTGCGAGACATGCAGGTGATCCAACCGTTTGATAGAAGTCGAAAGGCATTTTTGAATAGTTTTAATTCAAATTGTTTGTTTAAAATTGAAAATAAATTTAAATTTGATTGAAATAATAAATTGATGTTACTTTTATAGCAAGTACGCAAAAGCATGAAACAGTTACGTTGTTTCGATAAAGTTACCACATAGCTATTGAAATTCAAATATTTTTAGAGCAACAATAATCAGAAAAATATAAATCATTCAGATTCAGCAATATCGTTCAATGAAATAGAATAATTGAAAAACAAGAAAAACGCCCACAAAATCAAAGCAAAATTCTCAATCAAAATCAATTTCTGCAATTCAAAAATTAAATTAAACTTAAATTAGTCTTTTTTCTTAATTCATTCGCCAGCATTGAGCAAATAGAAAATGCATCACATTGGCAATTTTGTTCTTATTATATGCAACAAACAGCTTTTATCACCATTTTGAGTAGTTTTATTGCTCTTGAAATAAGATCAACTTAAAAAATTAAGTTGAAATCATTATTAGAGTATTGTTATCATTTATTTTCTGTTCAAAAAATGCTACGGGAGACTTCTCATGTTTTTAATGTTAACAAAACTGCTGTGTTAATTGCATTGTGGCTTTAAAAAAGTTTTTTATAATCTTAACGAAGTTTTTCATTTTAATCCTGTGCTGATATATTTTAGAATATAATTTTGGATCCAGCGCAGAATCAAAATGTAGAAATTGTATTTTTCTTTTGCAAATTGCATTAGAAGAAGAACAAAATCAAAATTCATTAACTCAGATAAAAGAATCAAAATAAGCAGTCAACCAATTTTATTTATTAACTCATTCATTCATATTGATTTATCATTTAGTAAAACAAACCAACAAGATAAGGCTTTAATGCATCAATATGAGGCATTATAAGTTCTTTGTGATAAGGCAGCTCATTTTCTAAAAGAGTTATCCAAGATTTTATGTTCGGATATTGATTCAGATTGTGTTCTGTCGCCAAAATTGTACTAACCGATGCTAACAATGAAAAATCAGCAATGGTGAGATGATCACCTGCCGCGAAGCGACTTTCGCTGATGAGTTCGTTCAAAAGTTTCAATTTTTCAATCACTACTTTCTCTTTTTCACGATCATGCGGTTTCTTTTCAAAAAACGGCGGATTCATCCATTCTAATGCTGCTGGATACAAAGATCCTAAATCAAAGTCAAGCATT
>NCKU01003245.1:0-15750 GCA_003675995.1 Dinothrombium tinctorium | reverse complement strand
CAAAAAGTAGTTTCCTTGTAAGCTAAATAGCAAGCAAATTATAACTTGAGATAAAAATTTATAAGAAAAATTTCATTAAAACTCAAAAATACTTATCTTATTAAAAATTATGCTTGATAAGTAATTATCGACAACGTAATTAAAATTTTAAAAGATCAACAAAGATCGCATCTAATATTTTTTGTCCGTTTAATGATGGATCATTGAGAATAAAATTGAAAATATTGAAACTTAAAAGTTTCAAATTTATATTAACTTTTTGATGAAATTTTCTTCAAGAAAAATTTTCTAAAACTTTTTTTCACTACTTTGGCTTTTCTGAAAAAGCATCATTTGCACTAACATAATCAAATTACTTATCAAGATAACATGTATTTATTACGTATAACGTATGAAACAAAATTTTTTCGAGTTTATGCTACGCAATAAAATTTTTTAAGTTAATTATTTAAGAGACTTAACATAACTTATATTCATAAAATGTAATTTATATGATTTTATAAATCCGCAAAGTTAGCAAAAAAACTTTTTTCAAGGATTAGGTTTAAATGAAAAATTGTTTGTTTGTTTGTTTTGCTGCTTATTTTTAAAATAAGTTGATCAAAAAAAGAGTTGCATTATTCATAGATTAAAAATTTAAAGCTAACCTAGAGTGTTCACAATGCATCTTCATGTAAAGTAAATCGATTTGAAAAAGTAACAAACGTTGAATATGTTTATCGATTTACAATTCTTCAAGAAGTCTTTTCTATTATTAAACAATTTTTCATTTCTTTTCTGTATTGTGTCGATTGATAAAATGTAATAAACATTTTTGAAGTAACTTTGAGCTATGAATATCGATTTTTGCTGCGATTAACTTGAAAAAGCTTAGAAATATTCACACAGTTCAATGAAAAAAGTTTAAAATCCAAAACCCTCGTACTTCAAAGTTATTCAAAGTCTGTACTTTTTTTCATTTCGTTCACAAATATCCGAAGGCGTTTTATTTTGAAAACACTTCTAAATTTATTTGCGCAGCCGATGTCTAATTAAAATTTTGAAACTATAAAAACGGAGAAAATTTTTTTCGTTGCAAAAAACGTGCAACTGCATCAAAAACTCTTTTGCAGCCATCTCTTGTGAGTCAAACGATTTGTATTTGCGAGCAATCAAATTGTCGAGAGTTTCTTGAGAGAATGATGACAGAACATATCTCATGGAAAACCTTTAAATTCGATCAGCGCGAAAGTAATTTTTTCACTTTAAATTTTCATACTTTATTTAAATTTATTGAGTAAGATGAAACATATTTCAATCTTTTTTCTATTCATTCACATAAACCGCTGTTATTTTGCAGAGTACAAGCTTTAAAATTAAATGAATTTATTAAATCATATAAATTTTTGTTTGAATTTAAAACAATGAATATTGGTTTAAAAGAATGCTTAGCTGGTATTCTTTAGATATAGAAAAGTAGTGAATTTACTTTGCATTGGGAAAAAACACACTCAAATACTAAACACTAACTATATCGGATTATTCGAAATTTGTGTCAGTGCAAAATTTTTGAAAAAATTGCTATCATTAATTTTAAAATGATAAAAAATGGGTTTTTAGCGTGATTAAGTTATGGTTTGATGGTGATGGGATAGTTGGTGGGATGGTATGTGGTGATGAGTTATGGTTTGATTTCAAATGTTTTTCTGATTTCATCAAGCTTTAAAAAGTAAGAATCAAAGAGAAGTTTTGTTCTTCCCAATAAAACGCGGTTGCTCGTCCGACCGTTTTACCACTTTTGTCCAATTTTCGAAATTCTTTTTTTTTAACCAGTTGCGCAAATTTTTTCAAAAAAGTCATAATTTTAAAGAATAAAAAATTAAAAAATTTTCAGCAATTTTTAGCATTTTCATTCCGCAATGCGGATTTAATTTGTCGGTTTTCCCGGTTTTCTAATTAAATACCGTTTTTTTTCATTTAGATAAAAGAAAATGAACATGATTATTATTTTTTCATTAAAAAATCATAGCAATAATCATACTTGAGTTTTACAAAAATAGTAAAATCATAAAAAAAATCTGCTTTCCGTGTATTGATGCCAAGCGCTTAACAATAAGGATTTTATTTTATTTTTTGCAAATATTTCCATTGACATCAAAAATATTGAGAATCCTGTAATATTCACTAAATTATTTGTAATATAATTTTATATTCGTTAAGTTTGATCACTCTGTATGCTCGATATTCGATATTTACTCTAATTAAAAAATTGAATTTAAGTGGGATAAATTAAATAGTAACGAGAAAAAAGTAAATAAGTATTATTTCATTCTATTTACATAATTGAAAAGTTGTTTTACAATAAATGAAGAGAATAGTAAATTATTTTATTGTTTTATTGTTATGAAAACATAACAAGCTATAACAAAGTAAATGATGTTCCAGTTACATTCATTTTTCAAAAAGATTTTTATTTAATTTACTTTTATTTTAAAAGAGTTTTTTTTCATAAATTATTACGAATCGAGTAGACTAAAAACTGAGTTTAATTAATTCGATGCAAAAAATAAATAAATAAATAAATAAAATAAAAAGCAAAAACTTTTTAGATCGAATGTTCTTAATAAGTTACAAGTTGATTGATAACATTTCTATTGTTATTTCATAAAAGCAACTGCTTTTGGTTCATTTCTTACTCGAATCCGTGCGTAGATGCATCTTGTTTGCTAATCAATTTTAGCCTTTGGCATTTGAACCGAAATTCGGTCGTTTGAACACAAGCTTTTACTTTTCTTTTCGCTCATTCAACGCAACATCATTTCGATCGACAAACATGCTGCAGGGTTTGTGATGCTTTGATTACTTCCTAAATAAAATTTTATTTATCTTTCATATGATTTTAACATTAATCAGTTTAGTCTCAATTGTAACCAAAATTAAATTAGACAAAAACTTAAGCTTGTTCGAATTCTTAGTCGATTTTCAACGCTGCATTAACAGTTTTCAAATTGAGTGGAAAGTGGACATGCAAATATCCTTAAACAGCTTTCCGTAACATTTATTGCCAAATTAAAGTTTATAAAAATCTAATTACAAACTTCGATTAACACTCGACTGTGTGAAGATTCTGTGAACTCGAAAGTTTTTATGCAGTCAAGCATTAAAATTGTCTTTTAACAAACAATAAAGTAATCTAAAAAGAATTTCATTTCAACAAAATGTGAAACAATTTTATTTTATCAAAGAATAAAAGTGTATTTGCTTTTCTTGAATAATTAAACTTTATATTTATTTTTTATTTAATTTAATTTAATTTTTTCTTCGTTTTATACAAAAATAAAACTAAAGCTAATTGCATCAAAAATGCTAGAGAATCGTTTTTAAAAGTGCAACTTAATAATAAAATTTTCTATTTCCACGCTTCCTTTTAAATATTTACGCTCAGGAACAATTAAATTTATGAATTAAATCATAAAATATTTTCGTGAAAAGTGAAAATATTAATAAATGTGTTTGTAACCTCGTATGGAAGAAACGTCGATTCCAGGGTCATCACTGAGAAACAAGTTAAATTACATTTTCTTAAGCGAAAAAACAGCGTTCAAAATTCAGACGAAAATACGTAAGTAGCAGCAACATATTACGAGAAAAAAACTCGACGAATTTTCTCTGTAGCCAAGCTTTTAAATGGCTATTCATTAATTAAAGTGTAAAAAATTTTCTTAATTTTTTTGCGCGTAGTTCTTTTGATTTTAAGAGGAAATCATCGAAAAGGGTGAGACACTAAAACAGCAAAACTACAGCCTCCAAAAGTAGCATATCGATTGCATCTCTCTTTTCCTCTACGCATTTCAGAGTTATTCCGACATCCGTTTGGTGTGAAACCACATCCTTGTAGTATTCAATAAATATTAATGCATATGACGTGAATATATGAAGAGACTGTTTTTATTTCGCTATCTTTTTCACCGTTTTAACACTTGTTCAATACTTTTATGGCTGTTTATGTCACTTTTGAAACGGTGAATAGTCCTTTCGACACTCTCGATAAGAAGGGAATACAACAGCATCCTCAAACTGAAATTCCCATTTCCACTCAACCGGAGCAGAGCTTTGTCTCCATTGATTTGGATGCTGACAAGGATGCAAAGGTCAAAGGTATAAGTGCAAAGAAACCGCGACGAAGAAAAAACGACGTCGACTATCCAATGGAGTGTACACCGTACGGTTGCTGCGATTTTCTTCTCGCGCTGCTGATGAAACCATGGTGCTGTAATTGCTTTCTCTATTGCACGTGGCAGTCAAGAATAATGCTCGCACGAGTATGCTGCCAGAATCGAAGCTAGCTGGATTCTCTTACTTGAACCGATGGGTAGCTATAGAAGATCTTCGCTTTCGTTAAATGCGTGATAGTTAACGAAAATTGATTTATGACTCTCACGAAAAGTGGTCAAAACTGTTAGACTTTAAAGCGTTTTGAGGAAAAACTTGAAAAGTTTCCTCACGTTTTAGTTAAACCTTAAAAATGATTACAGTGAAAATTCAACAGAAGGTTTTCAATCATCATCATTTTATCAGGAAATAATTTCTTTCGTTAATGTTCATAATTTGCAATTTATGTGTGTGTAATATAAATTGTTTAAGCTTTTCGTTCTCATCTAACGAACCAACATATTGGCGTTCATTTAAACTTTTATCGCATTCCTTTTTCGTAAAATTGACTTTTCTTTCGATGATCATTCATCGAATTTTTTCAAATCAAGTGGAAACCATACTTTGTAAGTCATTCACGAAATATTTGCTTCTCGCTACAAACTTATAAATAATTTTTAAATGAAAAATTAATTATATATTTTTTACTAGTGAATTTTTAGAGCTTATTAGTATTTTTTGAATACTGTGATCTTTTAATTAGTGTAACTTATTTTTACTATAATTTTTAAAGTTAAAAATTTTATCCAAATTTCTGTTTTATTTTAATTTTTTAATGATTACCTTTTAAATAAAATTGATTGAATGCTTTAAGTTTATTTGTCATGAAATCATTCATCGAAATATGTTACAATGTTATATACACTTGTGACCACATTTATATGTTATCATTGAAAATTAAAGTTTTAAATAGCCAAGATAATATACAAATATAGCCTCACTCTGATTTAAAATGCGAATTCGCTGTAATTCGAGGCAAAGCTACAATAAACGTCAAAATGATCTTTATCGATTATGAATTTAATGCGAATGGAACATTTTTTGTTAGCTTTACGTTAGCTTTTTTCATTCAAAAAGCTTTGTTCTGTTATTTAAGTTAGAAGCTAAATTCGTTTTTCACTTCCTGTCAAAAATAATGAAGATTTATTTTACACAAGAGAAAATTTATAAAAATCCACAAATTTTTGCTTAATGTGCGAAGCAAAACTCATTAATAGAATATCGACTACGTGAGTTCAAGTGATTACTTAGAGAAAAGAATGTAAGTGATAGCTCATAAAATATTTGTATGTTCTTTGAAATTTAGTATCATTATTATTATTATTATGGTTAATGGGATAATTTTCTTAAATCCAAAGAATAAAATTTAGACAATGATTTGTACACATACAAGGAAAGTAGCAAAATAATAAATTGAAATAAAAATAAAAACATTTTTTTTGCAGTGCAATTAATTTTATAAACAATAATTGTTTAATTGTTTTTGAAATTTTTGATTTTCATGTAGATCAATTTGTTTGAAACTGAATTAACTGTTGCAATATGATCAGGAATATGAAATAAAATTATTTGATTTTTCATGTAAATTCTTTTTACGAATGTGAAATGATGCAAATGAAAGTTCATGGCAATCATTCGAAAACTCCAAATTAAATTTTGTGGTTTGACCAGTTAAATAAAGAAAATCTTATTTTATAGAGTGAAGTAAATGCGAAAGCAAAAAGGTAAAAGTAGATAAGAGTATGTTATTTCTATAATTTATCAGCATCTAATCTAAACGTTGAAAGTTTGAGTTGTCTTAAAAACAAGATAATCTTCTTACTTTCTTAAAATAAAACGTTAAATTTTACATTTTTTAATACAAAAGTTTTTAATTGACAGATCATATCGAATAAAGATATTTTTATGCAAATCAATTGCGACTTTGGAGAATTTCGCAACTTGATTTACACTCATCAGCTTGCATTGATGATCATCTGCTTCATTTTATTCTTATTTTTAATTAAATATAATTTAAAGTCTAACAAATTCACTTTATCCCGAGATTTTTAAAAATAAAATTAACAACAAATAAATACTTGTGATACGTTAAAAAAAATGACACAGCAATTTCTAAATTCACAAAACAAAGATTTAATAGTATTTGTGCAGACAGGACGAAAAAGTAAAATTAATTTTCACTTATAATATTTTAAAATGTCATCTGGTTATTTTGAATTTAAATATTTGTATGCGCAAATACTGCAAATATTTGTTAATGAAACTTTAGCATAAATTAACTCTAGCAAATGTATGAAATGCATGCATAAAATATTTTCAAATATCTCGGGTGTTTTGCACGCAATGATTTTAGTATCAAATTTGATTGTAATCACAGTTTTTACTCTGGCTCACGCAACAAAGTTTGATTTTTAAAAAATAGTTGCCATGGTTGAAATTACTTCCGTATTCAAACTTATTAATCTACCTTATTTAGATAATATCTGCAAATAAAACGAATGCAATTTGATTAAAAAGTTAAAATCATTTGAATATTGATCGCTTTCTCTAAATAAATTCTATGAGAAATATATTATTAGAAAGTAACACTATTTAACATTTATCGATTATATTAATTTTTTTTTTTTTGATTCACAGGATGTGAAATAGTGCGTTCTAACAGAGAAAAAGTTCTGCAAGGAAACAAACTTACATTTCAAAAGCGGATTTAACGCACGTGTGAGCTATTCAGTGATTTGTCGTTTGTGATCGAATTTAATTCCGGCAAAAACAATAAGAATTAAGTATGAACTTGCGTAAAGGATAATCTTAACGACAGAGAGTCGAGTACTTTTCTTACCGAAAACATCTTTCTCTATAGTTTTAGCTTCTGACCAAAAAGGAAAAATTAATTGAATATAGAAAAGCATTTTTTCATGAGGCAAGCTTAGAATAATTTTGACGGTTTGTTGTTTCTGAATCAGGCTAATGTTTTGTTGTCGGTGAAGAGAAAATTCTTTTTCTCGTAGTAATGGTGATCTATGTGCAAATTCAATGAGATGCGCCATTGCAAAAAATCGATACTCGAGCTCGTAGATGGTTGTCAGTGAGAACGAACGCACTTTGAATTTTTCATTTTCAACATTTGATGCATTTTGCTCGAATATAAGTGAGTTACTTTTTTCGTAGACTTTAGAAATCATGTTCCCGATCGTTTACCGCGGCAATTTGTATCGAGCAACGCCACGACCGCAAAGTCCACCGAAACCTCAACCGAGGATTGTGATTGATGAGCACATAACGCCCAATACTCAGTTCACATTCGTGGACTTTGTGCCTTCGTATTGCAAAAATTTGGGTGGAAAGATGATTTACCATACATTTAGGTAAATGATGCTTTCTTTCTATTTACACTTGAATTGATTTTACTTGCAGTGCCTTAATGCAACTGGCGAACGAATGGCTGAACAAGAACCCTTATTGGAAAATAATCAGTTGCGAAACAATACACAAATACAACGCTCAAAACGGCTTCAAAGCAGTCGTTAAAATTTTAAGAATTTGGATACAGAGATTGGGAGCAGATGCATTTCATTACGAAACACTTCTCTCGTACCGTGATTTCAAGCCCAAAAGAAAAGCGGATCATTCGCTCGAGTGTTTGGACGATCTGATCGGCGATGTGAACATCGCTATATTACACGGACAAATAAACGGACAAATACTGAGCATTGAAGCGATCGAGTGTCAAGCAACTGAAGATTGGCGATTCGACCCGGAAGAGACTTACTGCAACGATGGCGTGACTTTTCGTGATATGTATAAGTATAAAAATTATGTCACAGTGATTCGAGTTTATTATCAGCGCGGAATGGCGAGAATGGAAGAAATCGGCATCGCCGATTTCGTGCCGCAAAATGTGTCCTTATTGAATGTCCGAAGCAAAGAATGTGAGCGCTTCTCGTCGCTGGTCAAACGAGCATCGTATTGGCTAGGACTCAATCCTGAACTCACTCTGATCAAAGCTCAGTCTATGGATCGATATTTTTCCGGTCTGTTAATTAAAAAAGATCTCTTTTCGCTCATTTTATCAGTTTTTTAGACACAACTTTTGAAGTAGACACTCGATCGATGTGCAGAACGATCGAGAAAACTAAACCAGAAATAAGATTTTTGCGTCTCTACTTCAAAAAGAAAATCGATTTTAAAGAGAGAAGCGAACATGAAGTGGAAACAGCTTCATTGATCTCGTTGCCTCCACCACCGCCAGTATTCTTAGCGTCGACCGCTTTTTGGTCGAAAAAATGTGAAGAGCCGCTGAACGATTGGTTCATGGGTATGTCTATGTTTCAAGAGGATAGATACAAATGTAAGCTTCTGTGCGTTGAAACATCGGTTGTTCCTACGTTTATAAACGACAGAAAGAACGAAAGCTTTGCGAAAGCAGTCGACGAGGTGTTGAATTGCAATCGCTTAGAAGGAAGATATCGATATACGTTCACGGCGATAAAACTGTACTTCGACGAAGGATATTACAACAGTTTGGAAGACAACTTGCGCATTACTGAAGACTACAAACAGTTACTCGTCGACATGCCTTAAACTTAAAATGCTAGTTGCACTTTTATACACCCGCAGTATTAACCCTGTTGTTTACAGTAATTACAATATACAAATTATTTGCAAAATTCTCGAACAAAAACAAAAAAAAACACACAAACAAACAAACAAAGGAATTCATTCTATGCAGTTAAGCTCACAAATTAAGCTTGTGAAATGTTTCAAGTGTTCGCACGTTAAAATTTGATTCGATCGGATTTTGCGATTACCTCACACTTTCGAATACAACTCACACTGATTTCAATGTTTATTGTTGACCATTGTTATGTATCATTAAACTCTCACCTCTTTTCTATTGATTGCCAATTTTATCGGTTTCAATAAAAACTTTTACAAATTCGACATTTTGTGCTTCGCTTCTTACTGAAAGTTTACGATCGCTTACTTATCGCTTGATCAAAACAAAATCAATACAACAGTCGTCAAGGTTTTATGTAGCTTCCTTGTTATGAAATTTAACGATTATATAAAGCGGATTTATTCCAATACTATGTATATTGAAACGAAATAAAAATTGTGTAACCCAGTTTTTGCTTTGCATTAACAAACGTTCACTTTGGCAATAATGTCAAATGACTAAAATATTCTTTGTGGAGTTATTCCGTTTGAAATTCAGAGAAAATCATGCTTTACGTAAAGCAATACGCAGATTGTTTGAAACTATGAATATGTGAATATGTGAATACGTGCAAATGAATTATGTAATAAAGAACTTTAGCTTTTTTATCGATCATATTACGAACTTTTCTTTTCTATTATTGATTCAAGATTAAACTGAAATCTATTGAAAACTTGCTCAAGGAAACAAAAATTTCTTTGAGGTACGTTAAATATTCATCATTTCTTTTCATACATTTGAATTCATGAAATGCTAAACATTTTCTATTAAAATAATGAATCGGTTTGCGTATATATCCTGATCAGAATTACCGGTGAAAAAATTAGAGTTATGAACAAAAAAATGTTTATTTTCTAAGCATTTCCTCTTCCTAAACGGATTTATTAAAAGTTGGCATGAATGTGAGGAAATGCAGCTAAAGATCATGAACTTTTTTATTCTTTATCATGCAAGTTGTTTACTACGAAAAACGATTAAAGCGAAGCATCATCTAAATAGTATCGCTAGAAGTAAAGTCGATGATTTTTTTATGTTTTATTGGACATCGGGAATGCTTAAATGAAGACAAGACTTATAATGAACACTTGTGGCTGCATTAGTACATGTGTATGATATCTTTTCCGTTTAAAACTCGAATTTGCAATGGATAAGATAAACATATTAAGTCACGAGTGAACATAGTTTATTATCATCAAGCTTCGTTTTCGTTGTTCATTGTTCAAAGATAAAACAAAAATAAAAAATACCTTTTATCGCTTAAAATAAACATGCAGAGAATAGAATTAAAGTGGTTAGAGTCAGTGTTTTCGGAAAAATAAGGAAAATAGTAGCTAGAAAATTATTTTTTTAACGCGAACCTCTTATGTAAGTATGTGTTCAAAATGGTCGAAATCCTTTTTAAATTGTAATATTTTCCGTGATTATTTTGCGTTTTTATCAGCTTTTAATTAAAAAAATGAATGAAAAAGTGGTGCTAATCACTGGCTCTACGTCAGGAATCGGACGAGAGACTGTCATACATTTCGCTCAGCTCGGTGCCAAGGTTGTAGTCACCGGAAGAAGACAAGAATTGATCGATGAAGTAGTCAACATATGCAAAAACGTTTCACCACACAAATATGAGGTAAATTAAAATAAGCGTTTGTTGACAATTTAAACTGAAACTATTTTCATAATGAGGCTTTGGGAATCGCAGGCGATGTAAATAATACAGAGCACTTAAATAGACTTATTCGCACGACAATTGAAACTTTTGGTAAATTAGATGTGTTGGTGAATAATGCGGGTGTTGGAGCAATGACACCGATTGATGATGAAAAGCTGATGGAGAAATATGATAAAATATTCGACGTAAACGTAAAAAGCGTATTGTTACTATGTCATCTCGCTTTGCCACATTTGGAGAAAACAAAAGGAAGTATTGTAAACGTTTCTTCTGTTGCAGGACTGAGACCGGTATGATACGAAAAGTGTTTAGCTGATATCAATTATTTTTCATTTAAGAGGAAAAATATGACTGTCTATTGTATGTCTAAATCAGCCGTGGATATGTTAACGAAATGCCTCGCACTAGAGTTAGGACCTAAGGGCATTCGAGTGAATTCAATAAAGTGAGTGAAAAACTTTTATGGATGTATAAAAAATTGCATCTCATAGTCCCGCGTTTGTAAAAACAGCTTTTGTGGATGTGAATTTAGGGCAAGGTCTAAGAGAAGATTTTGAGCAAAAAGCTGCTCAGCTATATCCGTTAAGAAGAGCAGGTGAATCAATCGATTGTGCGAAGGCAATCGCATTTCTTGCTTCTGAGAATGCATCTTTCATAACTGGAGAATTATTGTCTGTGGATGGAGGTGGTAAATTTATTTTTTGCGGTTGAGTTCAAAATTCAACGAAAGATTCAATATTTTTTGAATAAGAAATGTACCTCTGTTTGAAAATAAATTTCAATTAAGAATTACTCTTTAGCCTAAGGCGTGACAACTACTATTATAACCTAATCGTTAGGAGATTACGTGATTTTTACAAAACATATGACTGTAGCTAAAAGCAAGCTATGTATTACTGTAATAGCTAGCTAATAGCCAATTGTGATAGTTATAGTGATATGGTAATAGTTAGAATATGCGTTAAGCCTTGTTCGCGTCTTCTCTTCTTTTCATTAAGACTTAGAATCGAAATTGGACCCGGATCACAACAAAGAGGATGAAAAGCCCGGGCCTGCCGAGCTCAGGCAGGACTAGGGCTTGACTAGTAAGCCTGAAAAAGCCCAAATTCTCATTATTTCTGAAAAAGCCGAACCCATGATGATTTAGAAAGCTAAAAAAGACACAAAATACATCACCAATTAAGTTTTTCAATAAAGTTTCCTGCTTTTTCAGGCACGGTAAGGGTTCAAGTTTGTTGGACCAGCCGGAAATGGTCGGGCCTAAGGTTTTTGGTCAGAGCCTTGACAGGACCTTTATTTTTAAGGCCGATTGATGCTCAGAGAAAGTATAAAATCATCGTTAATGTAGGCAATTTTTATGTTCGCGCTATGCTTCCTTCTTTCTTTGATTGTTCTGGAAGGATCTTTAAAATTCCTTGAATCTAAGGAGGAAAGCAACTTCCTTGCTGTTCTCGCCAGTAAAACTAGGAAAGGAGAGAAAATGTGCGAACAAAGTTTTCATGTTTTCATAAATAATAGAATAAGTAAAACAAAAATTAATCTTGTTTACACCGGAGGCAGAGTTGACACTGTGTGTTTACGCTGGTTGCTTGTTCATATTGCTAGATTGCGTTCACATCAAATTTAACAAGTGTTGATAATTCAAAGTCGTATTTTTATTTGTCACTTTTTTGTCATTTTCAATGAAAATCTTTTCGTATTAAAAATAAGGTATAAAATATAAACGTAAATAATCTATTTTACATGAAATTTACAAATGAACAGCGAATTCTTAGTAAGTACAATTCACGTTGTTGTGATTTAAACATTTAATTTTTTCGTGCGGTAATGAAAATACCTTTGCGATTGCGGCCCCTAACAAAGGCGGTTTCGCGAGTGATTTGAGAACAATAGGAGCTACTACTAACGCGCCAATTGAAGTACCAGCATAGCTTGCAGCAGCTGGTATCGCTGCTCCGACTGAAGCAGCTTCTGCAGCGACGGCGAATGGCATTAAAAACAATCGCTTCAATATTGACCAGCGGTTGTCTATTATCGTCATATTCGCTGAAATTTTATTTTCTATCGGAGATGATCCATTGCCAAAGAAAGCGACCATTTTCAAATCTGTGCCATTCGCTTCACGTTTTTCGAGCTTGATGATTTGTCTACAATTTACATGGTAAAAGTAAAATACGAAGTAAAAAATTATGTGTCGAATCATTTTCTTTGCGTTTATGAATATTTAGTGCTCGAAGAAATTTTATTTCTCCCCTATTTATATTTGATTTTGTACAATTAGAATGGCTATCTTATCGAAAAAATACTTGTTTCAAATGGCATACATGGCCAATTTATAGATTAAAAACTGTATTTTAGAAATGATTTCAATTTATTCATCACTAGGGTAATAGTCAGATTTCAGCCAGCAATTTAAATCTGATTTTGATAGCTGTATTTAGAAAAACCAAATAAATTTTAAATTACGATTAGACATATAGATTTAAAGCCATGGAGTTTTTCATTTTAGATGCCATCAATAAGCAAATCCTTTGTCTACAAGAGAAGAATTAATGAATAAAGTAAGAAATATTTCAAACATGTGACAAAACAATAATAAACATTTATTAGAACTTATAAATTTAATTTTTAGAAATTTTTAACTACAGAATTTGAAAATCATAATCATGATGACATAGTCTTAATTATTGAAATTAAGGTAATCTTATTAATTAAAGAAGCTTAATATTCTCTGTAAAAAAGACAAAAAAGAATCTCACTATGAATATAATTACGGATGCAAACATCTTGAAAAAATAATTGATTCTTTTTCAGCTTGAGAATGCGTCTTTTGCTCCACAGATACTTCGAGTCAAAGTAAACCGAAACATTTTCGAACATGTGCAGCACTATTTTGTAAATTAAAAATTTCATTTTATCTCTCAATATTTTCATTTTTATTGTGCTTAATGATAAGTTAGTTTTTTAATTAAGAGACTTTGGCATTCATCTTAACCCTACTCTATGAGCTTATGAATATGAAAGTGTGTGCATTGATATTGGCAAGAGAATCGAGCAAATCAATAGAGAGCAAAAATTTGGTTAAACTTAATGACGTACCTCTATTGTCGTACGTTATAAAACCAGCGTTAGAATGCGAATGTATTTTGGCCTTTATACAACAACCTTAAATTATCTTTTTTCAATCATATAGTTTTTGATGAAATATGGGTTTCAACTGACAGCGAAGCAATAATTGATTTGATTGAACGCATACATCGATCTGTGCACATATTTAAGCGATCAAAACAAATGGCCACAGATGAATGTTCTTCACTTGCCGCCGTGCAAGAATTTTTAAATTTTAAAAAAGGTTTTTGCTCATAGAAATAAATCTATTACCACTTTCATCTGTGATTTCAGATGCTGAAATAATTTGCTTACTCCAAGCGACTTCGCCTTCTCTTTATCCTCAATACTTACGTGAAGCTTTCGAAAAAATGAAGCAATTTCAATATGATTCAGTTTTTTCTGTAACCCGTGATCACAAATTGCGATGGTCAAATTGTGGAAATGGGGTAATGCGAGCAATTAATTTTGACGTTTCGAGAAGACCCCGTCGACAAGATTGGGATGGTGAGATAACTTTTATTTAAACAATTTCATTTAAATTTTAATGATAAAATTTACAATTTGTACTTTTTTAATGGTGTTTTAAATCTATTATTGAACAGGGGAACTCGTCGAGAGCGGTCATTTCTATTTCGCAACACGAGAATTGATAATGTCTCGTAATTTGCTTCAAAATGAACAAAATACTGGTTACGTCGAGATGCCGATCGAAATGTGTATTGAGCTCGATTACCAGTGGCAAATACCGGTGCTTGAAATTATTCTGAAAAATCATGGTTACATTAAGGCACTGCAAACACGTATGAAATAAAATGATTTTTCCGACTGAAAAATAAAATTCTAAAACAACAAATTTATTTGCTGCGGGATCTTAATCTTTCGTTAATTTTCGGCAATAAAGTAAAAGAGAAAAGAAGGGCCACAATTGTAAACCCTTGTGCAGCGACACGACTTCTCATCATTAGTTGCTGCTTTTTGACATCTTTTTTCAACATATAACCTAAACCACGGCAAAGAAAAAAAGTAGTCGCAGCGATGCCTGCAAGTAAATGATAATACAGATACTATGAGGGAGATAGGAAATGACACATACCGATTGGAACCAATGGATTCTCAGAGAATTTACGTTTAGTGCGACCCCAAAAGCTTTCTTTCGGTTTGAAGCGTTCGTCGCCGTGTATCTCATTCATCAATTGAACCCATTCCAAATCGCTTAAATCCTGCGTATTCGACAAATCGATCACATCTCCGTTCGCTTTCGAATCGCTGTCATTATTCACGGTTTTATGCTTTGCATTAGTTTCCCTTTTTTCATTTTCGGATTTCGACATTTCCAAACATGGGACACAAAAGTCGAGCGCCGCAAGATGGCGATTGCAGTCAAGTAGCGTCTCCAAACCGCTGCCATAGTTACGTCAACTTGAAATTCAAGCGTCGATTGTCGGCACGCATCCAATGAATGCAAAAATGCGCATTGAGCGCGAAATCGAAAAGCAATGAGCAGGCGATCAGACCGCTTGTCTTGTTTCTTATTAATCGAGTGGGCAGTCAAAAACTGTTTTCACGTGAAATATGATAGCACGAGTGATATGAATAATAAATTCGATTTACTGAAAAATTGAAAGATATTTATTAATAGAAAAATAAGAAAAAAGAAAATTTTTGACTATTTAATTAAGCTAATTTACAGAATAACCATCAATTGACATTATAAAACATACGAGATGATAATTAATCATAGTTTTTTACTTAATTCAAAATTATTTACAATACTCACAAGGAATCTATTTTTTGTGCTCGTTTCCGATTTCAATGAAACTTGGTATGCAGATAGAACTTAATTAGTGTATTAATAATTACCCCATCATAGGTGCGAATTTTGCGCGTGAAGCAAGTTATTCGCGTGCAAACTTTAACGTTAAGTCTATGGCGAAATTTTTTGTTCTTTCGATTGCAGGTCTAAATCTCAACCGATTCTCATCCGGTTTGTTTTAAATGTTCAAACTCATTGAGTATTATATATAATAATTTTTATCTCTATAATTATTATTGTTACAACATCTTA
>NCKU01003244.1:0-15757 GCA_003675995.1 Dinothrombium tinctorium | reverse complement strand
CAATCTGTTTCAGAGCAAATATTTGTTGAGACTTGATGAGTAAAAGAATTTTCGTGTGGATAAATACAAGTGCGAAGAAGAAGAAAATTTTGTACATCGCTAGCGTATTTACTCTCGCGTGAATTTATTGCTGTGTCGGCAATGATTTTTATGTCAAAATTGGTTTCTTTTCGGTTTCTTCGAAAATTTGGATACGTCATAACGCCAATACACAAGTTGATATGACGATGTTCGATAAAAATAAAGCTAAACTCAATTGGTTAAGAACAAATAAAATGAAGTATGATGCGTTCAATATCGCACTTCAGAAATGCTTTCTGGAAAGTGAATCGTGAAATTGTATTGTGTCCAAAACCATTTTGATTGACGTTTTTCATTTGTTTTCGCTCGCAAAGTTCCGATATTTCATACTTTGAGGACGCCTTTAAGCCGTTTATTATTTCTGCTCAACAAAATACTGTTTAAACACAGATAGTGACTAAAACCTTACTACATTACTATATTTTCTCTGCACAAAAGTAAAGCACAAATTAAAGCAGATTTATTTTACTCACATTTACAAAAGCGACAAATTGATCTCTAAGCAAATTTTCATAAAAATTGCGTTAAAAAGTAACAACATGCTATTCGAAACGCTTTAAATCTCGCAAAGAAAGTTTAAAATCCAAAAAAGATGAAGATAAAATTTAAATTTTCTTATTTTTTTAATGATTTTTTCCTACAACATCTATCAACGATATGGTAAATCTAGCGCTGCATTTGATTTGAATGAAATGCATCGGCTTAAAATACAATTTGGTTCAATTTTTGAATATCCGTTTAAAAAGTTATTTCGATCGATTTGCTCCATAGTGTGTGTGTGTGTGTGTGTGTATGTTTGAAACTGATTGCTTAATCGGAGTTTAATAAAACTTATCTGTTTGAAAACATAAGTTTATTTAATATTTTTGAACAAAAATCGAAAATTTCAAAAATTTTAATCTTCTCTAAATAATAAATTGTTGTTCGTGTACGCTGTTCGTCAATTCCTCCATTAAAAAAAAATTATACACCATTCACATCGAATTTTGAATAAATGTCATGTGATAAAAGATTTCTTTTGCCTTCTGCTAAAAGTTTTTGATTAAGTTGGCTTACAAGCAAATTTTTAACATGCGATTGTATAAACCTATTTCTAACTTGTAAATTTAGAAAGGATTCTTTATTGATTTGAAAATTTTCTCTCTACAGAAGCAAGGAATTAATGAAAAATTTAAGCGCACTTTATCCTTTATCTTCTGAGTTCAGATAGATTCTCCCTCGGAAAATGTTTAATTTTATCATTTTAATTGTTAAAATATTACTAAAATTAACTCTTGTTTAAAATTAATGAAAATCGAAATTCTAGATGATCAACAATAGCTGCAAAAATTGTTGGAAGTGTTTAATTTTTTTTTCTATATCTTCAGATTTCTTTGTAGATAAAGGTGAAAATTAAATTCAATCAAAATCTTCGATTTTATCGATTTAAGAAAAAAAAACAATTATTTGAAAAAAGCATTCGATAGCAACATAGTTAATCTTGCTTTGAGTTTATTTAATAAATTTCGCGTCAACACAGAAGTTCGGAAATAACTTTGTAATTCGTTTAAGTCTTGCATTCACCCAGAAACGAAGTAAGTAGTACAATATATCACCGTTAAAGTAAAGTGGGTGATAAAAATTTTGAATGAACAAAAGCTTTAGGGAAGCTTTTTAGCCATCCAATATTGGTATTCAATGCATTTTGTTTCTTTCTAACTCACGAGGGAAAATTTTCAAGCATCAGCCTCAGAAATTGGCAAGATATAAAGTTCTTACATTATAAGAATAAAAATTTCATTCTCGCAATAGCATTCGTTCACGGAAAAAATGAGTTTGAAATTTTTGAATGAATAAATTAAATACAAATCGTGAAAGATAAGAGCTCGGTGGTACGAGCTTCTGTGGTGACCAAATATTTACACTTTTGGAAATAATAACATTCCGATCCCAATTCATTCGCGATTTTTGTATTCACATTGTGGCTGTTTTTAAGAATTTGAACTAAAGATTTCTGTCAAGTAAAACTTCTTATTTATACAGGGTGTGTGAATTAAAACGCACCACATATAAAGTCGAATAACTTTTTAGCGGTCAAACCAAAAAATTTGATCTTTCACACAATTGTGCAAGAACATCCGCAACACAAAACAACACATAAAATAAACAAATCGGTTAATGCATTTCAAAATAACGGCGTTTTCCGCAAACATGCCATTTTCAATTGAACAAAGCGTGTTTTTAGTTAATAAAAGCATTGAATTAAACAGCTTTACAAAAGCAATTACTAAATTAAGACGTATTAAATGAAGGAAGAACACGCAAACAAAAGTTGTGTCAAAAAAGTTGAAAAAATTTCAAGAAAATGGTTCTGTCCGAGACTTGCCGCATAAGCGAGATAACTCCGGATTGCCCGAAAATCTGGTCATCTAGGTCCAAGAAAGCTTTATAAGATCACAGGTATAGTCATTACTGAAAAGATTTTTGATTTAAAAATTAAGATTCGGGACTATGCGACAAACGGCAAAAAATCCGGCTTAAAGCCATATCGGGTAAATCGCCGGATTTGTTTTATCGAGCTAGAATATGGTCAACATGTCAATATTTATAAATAAAACATATCATTTTTACATCGACAATGGAATTTTGACATATTTTTTACAGAAGAAGCACATGGTCGCCTAAGCGGATAAAAAACCGGCAAAAAAAACCGCTTAAAGGGTTTAATGATGAAAGAGAGTAAATAGAAGCTTCTCTTTATGCTCAGAAAATCGGCAAATGGTGTATTTCTATTTTTCAGTGTGTTATCGACCTGATTTTCTTCACAGACACTGAAACCGCTAATGGATATTTTTATAATAAAGAACAATTTTTTTAAAAGCCTCAATTTGGTGGGAAAAAATTATTTTTTAAACCAAATTATGCTTCTCCCCATATGTTTAAACGTACGAATGACTTTTCATTTAAAAATTTTATCAAATAAAAAACTACAAAGGATTTATCCTTATTTTGATAACCGGAGTGCGGATTTGGCGCCGCCGATTTTTAACCTTTTAAAAATAGCGTAAAATTATTTCGGATATGGAAAGATGGGGATAATTAGAGATTTAGAAATTACTATCACCCATTTAATCGGTAGTATTTCGGCAGAAGAACTCGATAATTAGCGAAAAACTATGCTTTCACGGGTATTGCGGTGAATTGAGAATTATGACGGTGATTTCGATGAATCCGGTGTCAAAGTGTGTTGCGAAAATCCGACTACAAATTAAGTGTAAGATTAACATTGTATGATTTCAAATTCTTAAGTTATTCAATAAAACATGTGGTGCGTTTTAATTCACACATCCTGTATAATAAAAAAAAGCTAAAATCGAAAAAACTTATGAAATATTTTCAAACAATGTTTCGATTCTTGACTTCGAGCAAAATGCATGGCTTGTATTAAAGTTGTCATCCGCAACATTATTTTCAACAATTTTGGTATTTGTCTGGTGTCATAACACAAATACGAGTGAAAAATGACAATAATACTGCAGGAGTTTGATCCCACACTCTTTCGTAAACCTCAAATGGGGATACCGCTTGCGCTAAATCAGTGTTCCGTTCAATTTAGAAGATATTTGTACTGACAATGCACTGACACGAGGTTTGTCATCAATAATGTATTCACGAGATCGCTGATAAACTGAAGCTTTTTCGAAAATAAATCGATAAATCAATCTTTGTTTTGTCTAAACAAATTACTTTTTTCATCGAGTTTTTTTTATCGATTATTCTAGAAGCTAAAAACTTCTATTAAATGAAGCTTAATTACGGTTTTGCTCAAATTTTTTAAATATCAATCAAAGGATCAGATATCATTCGGATTATACAGCGAATTAGAATTCAAAACGAGACACGGGAAAATCGACCCATCGTTTCAAATCCGCCCTTCCGTACGGAAAATGCGTGGGTTTGAGATCAATATCTTAACCCATTAAAACCCGTACGACCCGTAAAAACTCTTACACTCTAAACTCTTCGTTTCCACCTCTGCAGTAAATAGTATAAACAGTAAATTTATTCAATCTTTAGCATTTTTAGATCGAAATCGTTTACATAAACCAATAAAATTTTAGAAAATTTTTAATATTAAAGATAAATTTTGAAAAATAAATAAAATTTTTCAATTCGAAAGCGTTTAAAAACCATGAGGGGTAATGTTTTATGCATGAGGCAAGAAGAACTTTAAAAATTTAATTTTATAAAATGGTTCATTTACCTATTTCAAAGTTTAAAAATTATTATTAAATTATTTTAAAAGCGTTGCGAACATATTAAACAAAAGCATTTTTCATATACGTCGAGATTGAAATGCACAGTCAATGACAGAATGTTTTTTCTTTCTTATCTGTGGTAAAAATCGCAAAACTTTTTGTCATTGGCTGTTTTGTCATTGGCTGTATTTTTATCCATAAAGAACATGGATTGAAAATTCACATTTTGAATAAAAAAAAAAATCGAATCGATGCTCGTCTAAAATGTAAAGCGAAAATTCAATTGTTTTAGCGGGTTTTCTACTTTACTCCCGCATTTATTTTCGTATGATTATTAAAATATAATATAATGGCGGATGACACTTAAAACTATTAAAAGAATAAAATAAATTAATGATAAAGAAAATTGAATTACAATATTTCTATTTCAAACGTTTTGCATTCAAAATAAATCAATAGAAAATTAATTGAATTAAAAGGTTACAATTCATTAACAGCTATTCAAAGTTTCAGAGCAGCTCATTTTTTTAAATTATAATTATTAATCAATTTTTGTTTTTAGGTTACTTATTTGGATATTTATTCTATAAAAAAGAAAATGAGCCAAAAACAACATTAAAAATTGAATATTACACACATGAATAGGGTTTAAATGGTTGGAAAAATCTATAAAATAAAAACGAGAGGTAATATGAATTCAATCAATTTTATTAGCTTTGTATAGAAACAAAACTTGTGAATTTATATGTAACATCCTACAAAGAAGTGTCACGCTGCAATTTAGCCAATAAAATTGATCAATAAAACTTCTTTATTTGATTAAACATTTACAAGAGTATGCGGGCATTGCACTAGTTTTAATTAAATACTTGTTGTTATCTCGAATCATTTGCATTTAATTCGATAATTATCCGCATCAAACTGAGGGTATGGAAATGTTTTTTCTTTCTTTCTCTCTCTCAACCAAAATAGAAATTCGAATAAGAGCAATTGTAACAAATGCATTATTCTCTTTTGCTTCTATACGCGAACACTATAAGTAACCGTTAATCGATAAACAATGGTCGATGTGCAAACTGGTAAAAGTATAATTCATCAATCTTATTTGGCATTTAAAACGAATCGGATCAAGAATGAAATTACGCTTCATTGGGCTGACTAGAGAATGTAAATCGATGTAATAAATGCTTTTGTGCTTTCATTTTTCTCGAAAATTGCGAAAAAAGGACGAGTGATAACAATTATGTTATCGAGAACGAATATCTTCTCTTCTGCAAGGTATACAAAAAGTCGATTTTTTTTTAATAAAAAGCATACAAAATTGATCAAAATGAAATTAAATATTTTAAAAGTAGCCATTAATGAAATTGATTTTCAAAGACGAAAAAAAAAACGCATTGTCTGAACTCTTTGCAAACATTGAAAAGAGTGAAAAGTAAATATACTAACCTTAAATTGCAAAAGCTTTAAACAATAGCCCAAACATCGATCAAACATTTCGATAATAAGTAAGCGATAAATCGCGAAATGAAATGTTATACTAGTGCTCGGCGTAGAAAATTGAACAGCTTGCATTTACAGCTTCAATAAAACGAATGAGTAAAATAAGCGATACACGGAAGAATAGCGTGCTTTTCGACGTTTATAGTATATTTACGTTTACAACGAAAAAAGTCGGGTGTATAGTCTTTCGCGGAATAGTAAAACGTAAAACAATTTTTATTTATTTATTTATTTTTCTTTTTTTAATCATCACACAAAAGGGTTGACGCAATGTTTAGCTTGTTATTATAAACCGAAATATTATCAATTGTGGCTTCGACGATTCATTTTTTCGTTGCTATTATTGAGTTTATTTTCACATTAAAAAAATATTTTTCATTTCGTTTGCCATCTTCAGTTTACCATCAAACTCCAATTCAAAAAAATTTGACATAAGCGAAACCATGGCTACTTTTCTTATACAGTTTGAGCAAAAATAAACTCACATTTCACACATTTTTAATATAAAATAAAAATGTTTTTGCTCAGCAAATCTTTTTTCGAAAACAATTTAAACGATATTTTACTTGAAGAACGATTATATTTCAAGCTTTATTCAGCTTTTATGTAGACAATTAAAAGGTAATTTCCCTTTATGTTTGCACAAGCCATACATATTCATAAAATAGCATCTTTACACAGAACATTCTTTCGCCTTTTAATGAAAGCTATGAAATGAATGAAAAATTCAAACTCATGAAAGTAATTGTAAAGTAAAATAACGATGATATAAGACATAGTGGCGATGATTTTAAGTTCGCTTTTTATGGTTAGAAAGCATCCAGCGTGATCATAAAATAATTTCAAAAAATTACTTTTCTCGTTTGCTAAATGAATGCATTTTTTGCATGAAAGTGTAGAACTTCGGCATTTGAGTGCCTTAATAGAGCTTGCACAGAAAGTAGAGCTATTATGACAAAAGGCAATGCGATCATTTTTGCTTGCTTGGCAGGAATAAGAAAAAAAAATCCGAGCCATTGTAGGTTCGATAAGAAAGCGGAGAACGTAACTTTCACGTTATGCCGAATGGATGTTTATTGACGCAAAATTGGTCATTTACTTTCACTGCTCCGTATAAGTTTGTCAGAATTGTCAACATTTTTTTCCTCGTGATAATTTTTTTTTTCGTTTATGTCTCTAAAAAAGGAAATTTTGCCGACGTATAAAAAAGAGACAATGGAAATGGACGTTACACAGCTTTCATTTTCAAGGAAACTCGCATCGCTATTCAGTGGAAATGTGGGTGAATGAATTCTTTTTTCGACGATCGTGACGATCGATGCGAAACTGATTTTCGCAATCGCATTCATTTTCATATGCTTTAACCATTTGTTTTTGTTTAAATTGTTTTAAAAAATAGGAAATAACATTGAAAAGAAATAAAACGAATTTCGAAATAAGAAGCTTTTGCGAAGAAGATTGAAAATTATGTAAACAATCAAATGTTGTGTAAGATCCAATTCAATGTTGTGTAAGCGTTTATTTATTAATAAAATCATGGCCAATACTTTGATTTACACTTAGCTGCGAATGATTGCGGCAAATGGATGAACAAAAAGAAAGAAATTACTTTCTCATATCTTACAAATAACATGATAAAGAATATAGACCATAGCCTAGCGTTGTACTAAGAGAAAAAAATCAATTCACGGTAGATTTGTGATCAGTCTTGGATTGCAACACTACGTAGCTTAACTTTGCGAGATTTTTTCGTCGTTTCGACGATAGTTTCGATCTGTGATCGATTAAAAGTTTTGAGCTTTAATATCTCAACGATTTTTGAATAAATCTTTCAAGCAAAGATTGGTGTTGCATTGAGAAAGTATTTTGCGATATTTTTCGAGTCATTTCATCATTGATTAAAGTTTTTTTTTCGTAAGCCGACTCATCAGTAACGTGAGGTTGAAAGTGAAACATGATGCTCGAGTCTCGAAAATTTAACACAAGTTTCATCTATACACAATTATCAAAGCTTCTAATTTTATAGTCAAACTTAATTTTTAAGTGTTTTTGACATATTCTTGTTTTCATTTAATTGAATAGTTGAAAAAAAGCAAATCGTTATTTGCATATTGTCAATTAAATATTCTTAAACGCAAAATTATTTTTCACGCAAAACTTAACACAATGATAAGGCAAATTAAATTAAGAAAGTTAGTAATTTGATTAAAACTTACCCTAAGTTTAAAATGAAAGAAACTGATACGAGTTTGTGTTAGAGAAGCAAAAAAGCCTCAATAAGAAAGGGAATTCAAAACAAAATCAAAACATAAGTTGACGTATGAGAAGAATTTTTACGAAATCACTGCAACTAAATAAATAATCAACCAAAGTGCCAATGTTAACGTACAGCTATCGTCAAAATATGTTGTATCTTATCACGCTTTAAATTTTTATGCTGAAATAAAGATCCATCTTAGAAGAAAAATAAATAAGAAGATAATAAATATTTTGACGGTAGCTGTCTACTCCCGACACATGAAAGTATGCGGTACGTGAATGATACTTCACTGCAATACATTAAGCAGATAGATTACGTTTTATGAAATGCAGAAAAATATTCTTTTCGCTGTAGTTTACTTCTTTGTAAAAGAGTGTCGGCTATAAAAGTATCCCAACTTAAAAACTTAATAACTTCGATTCTAAAAATTATATTTTTATAAAACTTAATATATATACGTAATAAGGTATCAAGTTCATTTAATATTTAACAAAAATTACGTTGAATATCATTAAATAAAGGATAATATTTAAATACATTTACAACATTAAATTAATAAGAATTTTCAAATTTATTCTTTTATGTATTTATTGAAAACGAAGAGAAAATTTATTAAAATTTTGATTATTTTATGGTTTAGAAATATTTTTCGGTCAGCAAGAGCAGCAAACTAGTTTATTTTGACTTAATATCGAATTTTTGTTAAAGTTTGAGAGGTAAATCAATCATTTGTGGCTGTGAGATTCAAGTTCTAACAAGATTTTTAAAAATGATGTGAAAATAAAAATAAGTGTGAAGACTAAAAAATTTCGAATTTGGAATAATCTTTTTTGAGCCAACTAAAATGTGAACAATTAAAATTATTCGCGAATTGAAGTTTTACCGATACCAAAAATTTAAGTGAATAATGGGCAACTAATTCATTAAGTTTTTGCCGCTTCCGCAATTCTCGTATCGCAAAATTAAACATCGAAATTGACTTTTGCTCTGTAGCATAATAATGAGATTTTCACTCTTTTGTTATGTTTTTAAATTTTTCATTACAAGCTTTATTATAATTAAATCAATTTTTCAAACTTTCAACCAAAAAAGGCCGAAAATCAATTTTAGAACTTTTTAGAATTTAAGCCTATAACTCAAGAACGGTAGGTCATCTAAATGTTCAAAAATTGACTCCATGGATTTGTTTAAAACGATATATACGATTGATTTTTGAACGCGTCCAGGTTACTCAACTCATAAAAACTACGATGTCCAGCATTATACTAAAGAATGCATTTAATTACATTCATTACTTTCAAAATGCAATCGCTTTAATTCATAGCTTAAAACCGATTAAAGTTTAATTTTCTAATTTACGAATAAAGAAGAGTGAGAAAGCATTTATTGAAATGTTTTTGAGCTAAATGAAATAATTTTAATTAATTCATAATATTTGATTTATGTATCGAAACAATTTCAATTACGATACTTTAACACAAAATTATATTTCACGCCATTTTGCTTTTATTGAAATCTTTTTAGTGAACGTTGAATTATTTTAAAGAGTTTGACTTTTTAAATTTATTTTTAATTTTTCTTTCTTTACGACAGATTCTCGTTGAAAAATATAAAATTTAATTAAAAATTTACTTAAAAAAACTTGAAAAAGTGACACGCACAGCTTTTCTTTTCTAAGAAAAGTTATTGAAATTATTTGCACTCAGCGGCTTATGTTTACACGATGCAAACAAAGATAAAGTGAAAAAAATTGATAAGCAGTAATAAGCGAAAGTCTTACAGACATAAAAATTTGTCACAAGAGTTGATATAAGTGAAAAGTTGATGGAAAAAAAAACAACGACGAAGGCGACAATCGTGCTACTTTAAAATATTCTTCTTTATAAAAATTTATCTCTTAAAAGAAAAGCAAAGAAAACTTTTGTTGAAATGCAGTAATTAAAACTTTGTTTTAGTTTCCTCCCAGTCTTTGTGCGATCGAACAGCACTTTAGCATAAATGCTTTCGCGCGATAAAACACTAAACTGCTGAAAACTGTTTTCCTAGAAAATGCTTCTTTTCTCAAATTTTTTACTGCTTTTAGTTTCGCATGTTTTATGTGTCGTTAAAAAGCAATTTAATGAGTAAGCTTAAAAGAATGTTTGACCTTATTAAGTAGAGCAAAAGAGTTTAACTCAACTAGTAAAAACTAAATGCGATAAAGAATAAAACAAAAAGAAATGAAAAAAAATGATGAGACAGTCCGATTTTAAAATCAAAATTATGGAACTGCTCATGTAAAAAGTAGATTAAAAAAAATTGGTTAAGCAAAATCTAAAAAATCGATTTTTAATTCAAACTTTTTTCTTTAGCAAAAATAAATTTCAAAGTTTATCTTTTCTTGCAAGTTATATTAAAAAGAAGAATTAAAAAATGTTAAAATAATGTTTTAGGATATGAATTTGAGTGAAGAAAAAACAAAAAACAAAAAAATTTATTACATTTCTTACCCCAATGTAAGTTTTCACTTAAAATAAAGCGAAGCGAAGAGATAAGAGCGACAAAACTAACATCAATCAAATCATAGAAACGGAAAATTTTTTTTCGGATAAGCAGCTGAAATCATTAATCTTATTTAAAAAATCATTGCAAGTAAATACGTGTATCAACATTTGTCCGATTTTTTTTTTAAATCAAAAGCGCCAAATGCGGTAAATATGCGAAAATGCGATGAAAAACGAGAAAGTGATGAATTGAAGATGATTCGTTTGAAAAAAAAGCGCATTAAACGCAGTTATCAATTACTCATTTCACAAAGATTCTTTTACTTATTTTTTCCTAAAATACAGTTTCGCGAATGAACGCAATAAATTTGCACTTGACTTTTTAACTTTCACGAATGAATTACTTCGAAAGCACGAACTGTAAATTTTTTTTTTCGTTACAAAATATCATTTGAGTTAATTTTTCAGCGAAGTCATTAAAAGATAAGAGATTCACAAATAGATGCACATTATTTTTAAAATGAAACAAAATTTATTTTATATTCAAAAGTTATTTTAAAAAGTTACTTTATGACACACGCTTAATTTCAACACCCGGAGCGAGCACGAGAAGATAAAAAGAAGCGACCCGAGCCTGTCAGATAAAGTAAATGAAAACTTATCCATTTACTTGTCAAAATTTAATTGTAAACGAATTATATCGATAAGATGATCTTTCTAGCGCAACTGATTAAATCGAGGTGCTTACGCATTCGGTTTGTGCATTCGTCAGTGTTTCCTTCTTAAAACGCTTATAAATCAGCTTGTTTCGAAAGAATTGCTCTGAAAATTTGTAAACAGGTCGAATGCAGGCTAAATCAAGTAATGCGCATATTTTGAAGCAGAAGGTAGTCGAAGGCTTGAGTTATGAGGCGATAATCCCCATTGACTTTAAAATAATTTTTTAAAATTTTATGCCCACATGTATTTTAAAATTGAAAAGGAAATGTTCGACACGAATGTCGTGGATTTGGCTCACTTTCAAATGTTCAATTCTCTGGGAATTTAATTTCGATCGAAAATTGTTTTTGATCGATAGAATTTACATTCAAACTAACAACAAATTGCTGAGACAATTTTTAACAAAATTTTTCTTGTTGAAAAGTGTCTGTTGTATTACTTTTTCGGTTTTGCTCGATGCTCAATTATATGTTTTGTATTACATTGTTATTAAACTATATGAAGCAAATTATACGACGCATGTGATTACAAAGTTGTTCAATCATAAGTTTATAAAATCTTTTTGAGAATTAGAATATGCTTTCAACAGACACAATGATACGAATGTTCATGAGAGAATCGCGATCAATATTTGAAAAATAGAAGACATTAGTTCGCTCATTTTAAAGATGTACAGCATTCAAAAGATAAAGAGAAGATATGCATGTTATTAATATTTGAATGTGAGCCAAATCCATAAAGTTCAATTCACTTCGAACTTGTCATTCATTTATTTTTAAATTTTATTAAATTTAACTCTTAGCTGTGGCGCGATGTTATTTCTTTACGAAATCTTTTAATTTTACATCACAGCTTGAATGATCATGCGAGTTATAATTAGTTGCGTTTAAAACTTGTGCGATCGTCTGCTATATTCAGATTGATTATTTTTGCGTTTAGTTCAATAGCCAAATTGCTGTTGTTACGACAGTCGAAAGGGCGAAGATTTACGAGTTTAAATTGTAACACTGTGACCTTTGCAGATAGTCTCATAAATTTTATCAAAAAAGTTTGTTAATTAAAATAAGACTCGTGTCGAAAAAAAATTTTAATTTTTTGAAATTTTTATATTATAAATTTGTAAATATAATAAACAAAAATTGATTCTTAAATAATCTATGTGAATACAACAAAAGATTAATGTAATTCGTTTTGTGGCAGCAAAGAGATAAAATCTAAAAAAATGAATTTCATATCAATCAAATTCACTTGACATGTAGGTGTGCCGAAATATTGTTAAATTTTGTTTCGGTCAAGCAGCGCGGAGGTCAAGATAATGCGTTTTTAACTACAATAAATCAATCAACAATATATACGATGAAAAAACAATGTTCTAGCAAATAATAATAATAATAAAATTTATACACAACAGAGTTACTACAATGTGTTGATAATAAAAATATAAAATGATGTAAGGATAAATGAAATAAAATTTTTCAACATCATTATTAATAAATTGAGGTTTTTAAAGTTTTTTAAGTTTTAGAGTTGAATAATTAGTTAAAATTAAACCAGGAAAAACAAAATATCGAATGGTTCTAAAGCTTTCATTTCAAAAGTTTGTCCTAACAAGAATATAAGACAAAATTTGCCTCCATAGACTTAATTATAAAGTTCGCACGCGAATATAACTTCTCACGAGCGTTATGTGCATAAAAGGATTGTGGTTCCTTTAATATCGCATTTGAATCTTTGATTTTTCTGGAACCATTCGAATGATTTTCTTGTTAGATTTTGAAGTGGAGAGATAAGAAATCGTTTTAGGGACAAAAAATCATGCAAATTGATTGATGAGGACGTTATAGTTAAGTCTATAGAAAAACTTTCCTGTATATCAATCTCTCAAAATTTTCTGGTTTATTGCTTAGAAAAGAGATTTTCAAGTATTGTTCGATGATAAAAATGAGAATGTCTAATGAAAAAGAACTGAAAATTTTACGATTTACTGATTAATACATAAGATTCGCTAGAATCTGTGTCATGAATTAAAAACATTATGGACGAACTCATATAAAGATGAAAATTTGTTTTATTTTCAATGTTCAAGCTAAAATTGCTTTCTCCATAGCGAAGGATCGTTTTTACACCTTTAACAAAGTTTGCTTTAAAAAATTAATTTTGAGCTTAAAAGCACTAGTCTAACAGCAGCTAAATCTTCCAAAATCTGATGAAAAAAATTGGTTTTGCCGAAATTTTTTCAATATACAGAGTTTAAGAGTTTTTTAAAAGCAGATATCGTAAACAAGAAATGTCCAAATTTCAATGGTCGTGTTTTAAACTCAAGAATCGATTTGATTTCAATTCGATTACAAAGTATTTCTACGATCGAAGCGTTTGAAAAAAGAAGTAAGCTCTTCGTTTCCTGAAAAACAGTCATAAATCTGTTTGTTCGTTTCTTTGCTTCTAAATTTTCTGAAAGTACGGTTTTAGTTTACAGAAAAGCTGAACTCAACTTTTGAAATGATGAAAAAAACGTTACTTTCAAACTTTTTGAAAAATATAAATTCAGTTTTTTGACATTGATTTTTTCTACAGGAAAAGTTATCGACTAACAAAATGTAGCCTCTTTGTTAACGAAGCGGAATTAACTTTCATTCCGTAGTAAAGTTTCACATAGAAAATTACATTTAAAAAATTGTTCTTAACTTTTAAAGCGATTTTTTTCTTCAAAACCAAATTGTTCGTAAATTTGTCGATCATAAAAAAACTTATTGCGTGTAATATGTTTTTGTGACTAAAATTTTTGCTTATCCGAATTCTGTCGATTTGATAAACTTTTATCGTTGTTTAATTGTATGTAATAAAATGGAAATTTTATGGATTTAACCAGAAGACTATATGAGTAAAAATTATTCATCAGCCAGTAGCTTTAAGTTTATTATTTGTCGCGTAAATTAAACAATTTTTGTAGGCGATCTATTGAGCAACGCATTAATCAATTCGCTAGTTAAAGCAACTTAATGAAAATAAACTGCAACTTGATTTTAGAAATTTAAATATTGACTAACCGCGAAGAGAAGTTCGCTAAGTAAGATCTCAAAAGAAAGCAAAGAGAAAAGTTGGGTGCAAGAAGTGCGAGAAGCAATAAAAGAGCGACAATATTTTTCGTCGATTTTTAGCCTGAATCCTATCTGCAAACGCGGAAAGATGATTTATGTATTTGAAGGAAGGATGTGACGGTTTCCATAAAAATCGCAACAAAAATGCCACTTTTCTCGATTTATGCCTGTTATTGTGCTACGCATGCAGATAGATTTAGATGCATCTATAAATTTTGTCGATTTTTATCGCCCGAACATTCGATAACAAAAAAAGTTTTTTTTTCTATTTTGCAGCTGAAAACATTTTACAGCATAATCGTGTGTCTAGAATATAATGTGCACAAAGCGAATGGCACGGATTGTAAACGGCATGTGTGCGATTTGCGAGTGAAAAGAAGCGAATTCAAATATGAAAATAAAAGAACGATGCTCTAGGGCGAGTAGCAATTCGAAGAATTTAATTAACTTCTGAAAATTTCATCACAAAAAAACTGCTTCATTCTTTTGACACTATTAAAAAGAATTTTGAGAAGTGAAAAAGTCGAGCGTCGAGAAAATATTCTTTCAAAAAAAAGCCATCGCTTCCATAGAAACTTCTTTGTACTCTTTCATTTTTCATTTCGAATAGCACACAATGAATTGCACTCATTTTCACAAAGCACGGCTAACAAACTAGGCTAATATAAATAATGAATTGGCAGTAGCGCGCTCGTTGCTCACAACTTTCTCATTCTCATTAATTCTCGCAATGATTGACCGTTTTTATTGCTTGTGAGAATAAATTAGCAAAACAACATTAAAAATAATGTTTATGCGCTAAAAAAATCAAAGTGAACATTGTTTTTCGCTTTAATGTAGCATCGCAAATCATTTTCGTTATAATTGAAAATTTTTTAAAACAAAACTCATAAATAAATTCACTCATTCTGATTTTACTGCTTTATAAATACAAAATGATTGGTAAATAAAAAAATCAAAATAATGAGCATAGAGAGAAAAAAAAATCGAAAAACTTAAATTAAAAAGAAGCAAATGTAATTATCAGAGTGGTGATTTATTAACAGCGAGACACATATAATTGATCTAGAAACGGATGAAAAAAAAACGACAAAGAAGCAAAGCTCGCCAAAGCTTGGATCAAATAGTTGTTCAAATTAAATTATGAGCCGAGTAGAAACAAAAACGAGGTGAATTTTTTGCGTTAAATTTCATAAAATGTGACAAGGAAGAATCAATTACGTTGGAAAAGAGAAATTGTGATGCGAATCGGCAATAAAGGGTATGGCTTCTTGATTAAAGTTTGAATGAAATCTTTAATTAAAATCTGTCACTTAAAGCTCAAGCTTATTTGATTTATTAAACTTTACTGGTTCTAAATTTAAAACATTTTAA
>NCKU01003243.1:0-15757 GCA_003675995.1 Dinothrombium tinctorium | reverse complement strand
TTTTTATGAATTTTCATTTTGGAAACTTGTTGATTGTGTGAAAAAAGACAAACGATTCTTTTAACGCAACTCTTGTAGACTCGAAATTTTTAATAAATTTGAAAATCTTGTTCACGAAAGCAAGCGAACGTTAGTTGCTTTCATATTCGTTGCTCGTAAGGCATAATTGCAGCAGTAAATATCGCAAAAGCCAAAAGAAACACTAGTTAAGACTGTAGAGACTTTCATCCTGCAATAATAGTGAAATTAAGGTTTCGAGTGAAAACGTGGCTTGCGATCACACACAGTGGAGTAACGCTGCGATGTTCGCAGTGACAACAAAGCACGCCACAGATGCAAGCGTATCTTAGTTGCTATCGTAGTGAGTGGATGCGAAAAGCGATGCGAAGCAATGCTTCACCAGAATCAGCAGCACAAGCAGTAGGTACTACGAAACCCAGACGACTTGGGTTCGCAACCCTCGAGTAACACATCACATAGAGTAGTAACTATAGCGTATTTTTGTTGTTTCTGCTACACTCCACGCTCATCTCGTGGCGCGCATCGCAAGAAGAACTTGTTATGCAAAAAATTGCAAATTTCGGTAAAACACAAAACCAAATCTTTAAAATAAAGCTCATAAACTATGACGGCAAGAGAAGTGAAGTCTAATTTGCTAAGATTTTTGTAAATATGAAACTACTTACATAAAAATAGTCAATTATAAAATTTTAGACAAAATTCAACTTTAAAATTATTTACGTTGATTTTTGACTTATTTATCAACTACTTTTCATAAAATCTCTAATTAAGCGATAATTCTTTATCAGTGTTCAAAGAAAAATTGAATTCCGTTCCTTACGTAAGAACCAACTTGAAGACTACTTGGCAAAGTTTTTTGAACGATAAGATTGTGAAACGCATACTTTCTAATCAAGAAATATAATTTAACATGCACAGTTACTGACAGAATGTTTTGCTATCTTATTCATACAAAAGCGATGAATAAAATGAAAGTAATCGCAAACACTCTGCTATTGATTGTAAATTCTAAATTCAATTGCTTGATTAAAATTCGCAAACACTACAGAATCTTGTCATTCTGAAAAAAAAATTGACAAACATTCCCTTAAAAGTCCCGTAAAAATCTAGAATTGTTTTATATGTTCGTACTTGCACCAAAATTTCACGAATTTGAAACATTTTTAATATTTCAAAATTGCACTCTATATAAAGTTTAAAGTCAAAAAATTCATCACCTAATCAATAGTTTTTAAAGTTGTGATAATCAAAATAAAAATACCTTTAGTGGGTTTTTTAAAATAAGGCTCTGATACTTTCATCATTTTCGTTTAAGTTTTGTTTACATAATCATTTCAAATTTAAAAAGCTGATTTGGAGAAAATTTTACAATTAAACGTTTGATTTATAAGCAGCGATTTTTTTTTTCTAAAAACTTGTAAATTGAAAAATGCATTAAACTTTTTTGAATTAATTTTCTTAAATCTTCATTATCTGTTTATCTGAATTCTTGAAAATTTAAAAAAATTAATGATACAGGAGTAATGAAAAAATGTATATTCATTGTGATGTAAAATTTTGATCCTCTCGATTGCGAAATATAAATTACTTTAAAGTTCCCCTTACTTACTTTAACACAACCTCAAAGAACTTTGTGATCCATTTCGCGCTATTATCACTTAAAATTTTAATTTTTACAATGTGATTCACATTTACTTTATGACGATTTTTGGCTGTATTTATATGTAAAATTTGTTTACGGTTCAATTTCTAATATCATTTCATGTTTTTCGATATAAAATCGGTTAAAAGAAGTTAAAAAGCAGCTTTTATTTTGATTGTCTATAGCATTTTTTAATAAAAACATTCAATTATAAATGAAGAATGTCTTTAAGTCTTGTTTTGTTTGGAAATCTCATCGCGCTCTCAATCCGCATGAAGTATATCAAATTAAAAAATTCCAGATTTTTACTTGACGCATGTTAGTTTTCATATACTTCAAGTGGAGTTTTACTAAAATAACAAGGCTTACTTCATATATCAGGGAATAAATAATAAGAGCAATTTTGAAACTGTTTTGGAGTAAAAACTGTGCTCATATATTGACCTCGTACTCACAAAAAAGTTGAACGCTTAAAATTAACATTTTGATTTAGCTTCCCATGGAATGCTCTCTCTCTTTCCCTTTCTTCTCTCTCTGTCAGAGAGAGAGAGAGAGAGAGAGAGAGAAATATCGAGTTAAGTAACCTAAACCGAGATGAGAGCAGCTGGTTTCAACAGAAACAGAGAATAGTTAATTAGCATTTCTCAATTGTGAACTGTAGTTTAAACGCTAAATCAAGCGTAAAACTAGTTGCACACAATTGAAACTATTTATTTAAAGTGAGAAAGGAAAATTCGTCAAACATCGATTTTTCGAAAAATTGGTTCTTCTCGAATACACCACGCACTACACCACGAATACACACGTACGACACAGACACAAACGCATACTTTGCCAGCCGAACGAGTCGTCCAATTCTGGCAAATATTGTGATTCGCAGGCGTCACATCGCGCTTCTGCTGTCATTGATGCATAACTCGCATGCTTCCAGCCTCTTGAGGAGGCAATCGTTCACAAACGTTCCTCCTTCGAGTGCGGTCGCACATAATCCGGACTTAACGATCATATTGCTCCCACACTGATCAATAGTGCATCTCGCATTTTTACGCAAATCGTAAGCATTTGCTTTGCTAAAAAAGTTTTATGAATTCTTACTTTCTTGAACACTCATTGAACACTTGAACATAACTTTGCAAATCAGTTCATATAATCTTGGAAGCTTTTGATTTAATTTCGGAGACAAGCTGAAACTTTTGAAAATCTATTTAAATGTTTTCGATGTGGTGAGATTAAGAGACGTCACTTGTATGTGTAATTTACGCAAACGGAAATGGAGAAATATTTTCAGAATTTTTTCAATCACGGGAACTTTGCGAAATGACATGTGTTTTATGAATTTTCACGTTTTGATTGAGTATTAATTATATTTAAAATGCTAAAATATCAATAATATAGCACAAATACTTCGATTAACATTACTAAGGCTTGGAGTAGTTTCAATTGTTTAAAATTCAAAGCACTCGTTTCGATTAGCTTCATTAACGTTTTCTATCTGCTCAGTTTCCATAATGAGCGCTTCACAACCACAGAATATTTTTATTGTGTTAAACTAAAACATGTCCAAACTTAACTTGCACAAAGTATTATTGCGGTCTCGCGCGTGAAGTGATGATCAATTCAAAATGAGCTCAATCTCAAACTTAACTTCCACTTTAACTTTGTCATTGTTCGAGTTTTCATCAAAATATTTCTCGACGCAAAAATGATGAATAAAAATGTGAGCTGCTCTCAAAATCATTTTGTCCATTCTATGGGAAAACAAATGTTAAAAAATGTTTAAGTTTCACAAAAGTAGATTTTAATTTCAAATAAAAAATGAAAACTTTGATTGTCATTGTTATCGGACAAAGATAATTTTTGGAAAAATATGGAATAAGGAGTAATTAAGCTTAATTAAAGATTAAGATTAAATTTGTGGTATGCACACACACTCAGACCACGTGGTCTGCGATTCAACTCTTGCAAGTCGCTTTCGCAATTGCATTTCGGTCCGGTTTCGACCTTTGAAACCTTCAACAGGTATAAATACGCCTGCTTCACGAGCAGCAGTGCGGGCAGTCTTCAATCGCTCACAAAACGATCCTCATACGCAATCACTGCAGAGTCACTAAGCGCCACGCGCTCGACTCTCGGAATCACCAGCCAAATCTTCAATCGTGTATTCCATTTCATCGTGCTTGAAATACATTCATTGTGTTTGTGATCATTCCAATAAAGTATTACTTAACTTAAAACAGTTGCACACTTCATCGAACCGAACTATTGTGACGAATAACCCAAGCGTCACAAATTAAAATAAATTAAGGATATTTAAGCTCGAGCATCTTAAATTCAGACGAGATATTCATTTTTTTAGAATCATTTTCAATATTTCTGATAAAACAACAACCCATTTGTGATTAGTCTTACATAATCCTAGAAGTTGACGTTGATTGAATAAAAAAATGGTTAAAATAAATGTGCACAAACATTTGATAATTTGTTAAGAGCAAAAACTGAAACTATTTATCTTAAGATGCGAATTTTTTTCAAAACTCTATCAATTGGGAACTCAATTAAATTTACTTGCTTAAAAGATTATTTTCATTTAAATTAAATACTTTAAAAGTTGTAATATTAATTGAACTTTCCATATAAATTCATGATTTTGAATGCTTATAGTAATTTACAGGTAAAGAAACGATATCTGGAACAAGCAAAAGCGACTGAATTTCTTTGAACATTCAAAGTGTTGATTATTTATTTCAGTAGCTTTTGCGGAACTTGTTGAATAAATAAAGATTCTTTTGACAGATACGAAAGCATATTTCAAACTGAAATAAATTAATCAATTTGTCAAAAGTATTTCTAACAAAATTTTGTCAAACTATTTTAAACACAAGTTTTATTCTTAAATGAATTACTATTATTAGTATAGTGTGACAAAAACGGGAACTTTTTTAGTAATATTACCTATACTTCAATTTAACTTTGTAATTTTTTTTATTAAGAAAGCTCACCAATATGGTTCTCAATAATTATAATAATTAATTGTTGCAAAATAAACAACTAAATTATTCAATGTAAAGTATTATTATGCCAAAGAGACATTAAAGAGAGAGAAAGAGAGAATTAGAGAAATATTTTCCGATTCTCGTTTCGTTTTATAAATAAATATGTGAAAGCTATTGAATATTCTTATTGATTTAGGGTAAATAAAATGATAAAAACTAACATATTAAGATAATTGTTCAATGTTTTTCTTGAATTCTAGTGATATTTCAAATTTAATCGAGAGCGCAGTGCTCGATCATTTCAAAATTTAAAAAAGCATTTGAAAATAATTTGCTCACTTTATTATTTTAATTTTTAATTATATTTAATAATTTCATTAATTTTTATATTTAAAAAAGGCTTTAAAAAATTTTCAAGATCATAACTTTTAAGTGAATTACAAATTCAATTAAAAAGAAAAAATCAATAAATTTTATTTTCGACCTAACGAAGCTCACCATTTTGAGCCTTTTCTGCATAAAAATAAAATAGAGAATTCAAAATGATTTCTGTAATTTAAAAGCAAGATCGAAATGGATGAGAATATCATTTTTTATGAGAATTTAATAAATTCTAATAAAGCTGTGGCTAAGAAAAGAGAATTTGTTTAAAAATTTTAGAAAGACACAATCTAACAAAGAAACTATCTTTTGTGCCCGTACCCGATTTCAATGAAACTTGGTCAAGCAGATAGAACTTTATTAGTGTATTAAGAATTATTCCATCGTTAATGTGAATTTTGCGCATTCACAAAATTCTCACTTATGATGGGGTAATTCTTAAAACACTAATGAAGCTCTATCTGCATACCAAGTTTCATTGAAATCGGGAATGGGCACAAAAGATAGTTTCCTTGTAAGATTCAGATCTTATAGAAGAAAGATTTCTCTAATTTTGAATTTAAATTTTCTAAGAATAATTAAAATTGTAATAGAAACTCAATTTTTTACGTCAAATCAATTTTGATAGCAAAAAATGAATGAAAGAAATATTACATTTCACACGATGAGATTTTTTAAAATTCGTTAAAAAATTTATCACTTTCTATTTTAACAGCCTGTCTAAATTTATAAATTTTCGTTGAGATTCAACATTTAATTTATTTCAAAAAAGTGAAACTAAAAAGTCGATCTTCTATTTTCTTTTTGCATTTAAAGTTAATGCTATCATCTTTATGCTCAAGCTTCATTTATTTACAAATAATAAACTTATTGATGTGTGAAATCAACAGAAAAAGATAAAACTGAAGTTCAAGAAAAGCAAAAATTGCGTTTCGAATATTTAAGTTGTCTATGAAAAAGATATCAAACAGATGATCGCTTTTTTGATTTTTTGAAGATTGAAAACGAATAAAATTTATATAGTATAATATTTATTTTATTTTATCAGACTTAAAGTTTTTAAAGAAATAATTTAGAAAAAATCAATTGCAACTTTAGATTGCTCGGATCTCATAACAGTCCTAAAATATTTGATGAGTTTAGTTTCTATCTACATTTGATGCTTCTCTTTATACTTATTTTCCCAAAGGTTTTTATACTTTTTATAAGCTTGTTCAGTAAATTTGGGTGATCCGTACCGATTATATTTATTGCCCTGATTGCGATGCTGTCTAAACGTTTTTTTCTGGGATTGTTTGAGATGAAAGAAAACACCCAATCCGTAAAAAAGCTGAGAATTTACATCGCGTAATAAAAAGAATGTAATAAAAATTTAATGAGCATCACCTCATTTTATGCAAATAAAATGATTCTTTAGATTCAAAATCAATAGATTGAAAAAGCTAAAAATGCAACGCTTCTTTTTCGTCACTCTATAGGTTTGATTTTATTTGTTAATACTTCTGTTGTTGGCGAGTGAACACCTTAAAAGGAGCAAATATTTGCCTCTCGTTTTTTGCGGCTCTCTCTTCTTCATTTATGTTTAAACTATATTTTAAGCAACTAAATCAATAAAAGACCACTCAAGAAAAACGATGGAGCAAAATAAACTGAAACAAAGCAAAATATTGATGATTGTTAAGCTTAAAATGAGAAACATTAGGATTCGGATATGAAAAATATTTTAAATTAAAGAATATCATTTTAAAATTTCCTTTTTAAGTTTCGATCTAAACTTGGCTACATTCTCAATAAGAAGCTGGCAATTACTTGACCATTTATCATTTATTGCTTTTGTCAAAGAGTATTTTATCTCTTTATTCTGAAATTGTAATTGAAAATATTTCGTCAGGAATTTAAGGACAGGTAGACATTTTGTCTAACTAGATATCCCATATAAAAAATAATCTTTCTATGAAACTAATCGAAGCATTCGAAAAGCTTCATCAAATACATTTTTGATCAAAAAGTTATTTATCGCTCTCCATTCAAAACAGGCTTATTTCACTATTAACTATAAGGATAGGGTCTCTTTGACTAAACACTTTCTAAACTTCTTTTGTTATGAGCTGCTGAAAATTCAAAATTGGATTTAGTACAGCTCACAGGAAATGCCATATACAATTAGAGCTTTTTGAAAACTTTTAGTATAATCTGCTTTAAAGCGATTCAAAATCAATAGCATTCGGGAGATTATTTCTTTTAATCTTTTTAGAATAGTAAGAAAGCAAATACTTGCATATCTGTTTGCATATCAATATCCTCTACTCATATCACATAAATATATTTTGAACATTTTTCGCTTTTCGCCACATTTTGGATGAATTCAAGTTAAACGCTTGAGACACTTTTATCGTTGAAAATCTTTACTTGATCTCGCTAACCTCACGATAGGTTAAAATGAAAGCTCACTTTTATCCATCTTGCAAAATTCGCAACAGATTTCTGATGATTAAGCACTTGAAATTCGATTGTTTGGATTTATTAATGAAGAGAGAAAATAAAACAAGCGCAGCGCATCTTTTCAATTATCCCAAATGATCGCATTACTGAATTTTTGGCAAGGGAAACGGTTAAAATAAATTAAATCAAAACAAACGTGAAAAATGCGCGTTAAATGTGTTGCTCACTCTTCTCTTGAAATAAAAGGATAAAATAGCGATTTAATGGATCAAATTGGCTAAACAAATGCAAAATTTTACGCACAATACACATTTAATTTGAAATTAGCCATGAAAACTTTTTTAAAGCGAAGCGTTCGAAACAGAGTGGAGCTTAATTTAATTAGCTCGCAACGATAAATTAGCGTTGACATAATCAGCACATTTGCCACTCCTCAAACGTCAAAATTTTACACAAAAATTGCGAATGATTAATGCGTTGTCTAAACAAATGAAACGAGTATTTTAAGCTTCTGCTTTACTTTACTTCATCTCCGAGTTTGAAACAACTTCTACACGCGACTTACCCTTCCATCAATTCGCTGAACAGCTTCTCGTACAAAAAGCATCGAAAACGAACAGTTCTACTCGTTTTATTTATAATCGAGAATCAGAGTGAGGCACTTTTTTGCCAAAAGTGATTGCTACTAATTGCTTGCGTATGCAGCATAGTTCGAAAAACGGATTCTTTTGCCACAATTTGTTTTCTCGACATATTCACCACAAAAACGTGATTTGCTTTCGAAAATAAATTGCTTTCGCATTTACAGCAATTAGCGGACGCTTTCGGTGGTGAGTGAACGCCTTTGGTCTGTTTCAGCAGACCAGACTCTCACTGAACACGATGTCTTAACGAAACTATCGTTACGCTAGTTTGCGACGTACGCGTGAAAGGCAGCGAACATATGCTTTCATTTCGGACAGATAATTAAAAAGCTTGTACAGTTAATAATTAACAAAATTCCTTCGGATGCTTCGTTCAAGCCTCATTTGCTTTAAAATGTCACTTCGCATTCGTGGAGACATCACTTTGCACCGAAGTGATTTCCACCGATTCGGCGGCTGGAGCGACGAGTAGCTATTCTTGCATCTAACTGCGCAGACAAGAGAACTTTCAACGTTAGAGTCGAAATCGTATTTCGTATAGATTTGAGTGTTCGCCAGCGATGGTTTGTGAAGAATCTATTAAAGCCATAGCTTGTGAAAAACTATCTAATTTTCACATTTATCGCTGAAATTTTAAAAAATCGTTTTTGACGCGAATAACACCGCCTAAATATTAAGCGAAATATTACGAGTTCAAAGAAAGTAATACGATTTCTGTCAATCGATCTGTCCATCAGCGAAATAGTGAGAATGAGCCGTACGCCGGCCGAGTAGAATCGATGATTCCCGTCGCGCGATTCTACTTTATCTGCTGTTTAATATACAAAATGCCTTTTTAGTACTTTGCAGAAAAGTTTTAACACTTGAAAATGTTTTCGTTTTAATTTTAAACTCGAGATGAGTTAAGGCGATGGGCTCGAAAAAAAGAAGCCGAAATAGGTTTAACTGCGAAATTGATTGGCATCAGAAACGCCCAATTCGCCGGACTTGATGTTACACTGTGGTGGGTCATTGCTTGTTTTACATTGTTATAAACAAGAATATAGCTACTTTTAGGAGGCATGAAATTTATATATTTTTCGGGACCTGAGACCCATAAAAACCGTAACCGATTACCTTCGCAATGGCGAGAGAATAGGGAGAAGAGCGGGTCACTCAGCTTTTTTCTTTCTCGCTCTGCTCTTTCCTCTCGCTTTTCTCTTCTCTTTGCTTATCACACAATATAATAGTTTGCAAATTTTACTTCGCTGTCAACTATAATTACCAAACTAAACTTGAAAAACTTTACCCCGAAACCCTTAATTCAATTGTTTTCAAAATGTTACAAAGTATTGTTTGAATACTCGTAATACAGCGCACTTTCGTGTTATTTTTTCCCACTTTTTCTATTTTGCTCTTCCTTTTTTTCTAATTCTTTACACCACACTATTATCATTGTGTTCAATTTGACCACTCGAAGCGGCTCTCTATTTTTATAGGCTTTTTCAGAGAAATTTAATTAAATTTCGTTCGTAGAAAAGAATTTTTTCAATTTTTCTTATTTTTGTCAATTGCTTCAACTCATATTCGCTTCATTTGATCGCAAAAATATTGAAGTTAAAGTGCTTTTAAAAATTTTATCTAACTAGGCCGTTGAAAAAGTCAAAAATCGAAATTCAAAAAACTTCAACATTTCGTATCCGAGAATTTGAGGCAAAAAGGTTGCAATTTCAGTTAGAAAACAAAAATGACGATTTTTAGAAAATGCAAGTGACTTATAAATGAGATAAACTGAGTGTATAATACAAACACAGTATTCATCGAATTACAATCAAAGTTTTCTATTGTTTCTATTATAGCCGTCGAGAATATCGAGAACCATGTTGAAGAATTGCAACATCTTCACTTTTAGAAAAAACTTAAAAATAATATCACAGATTTGATCAGTTTTTTGCTTCGAAAGATAAATTCTCCAGAATCGGGGTTTAAAAATTTGACTTGATAAAAAAGAATCGATAGTTTAAATGCAGTAATTTGCTTTTGCTTGCTCTAAAAATAAATAAAGCTTTATATGCTTAAATTGAATTTGCTCCATGCGAAATCGTTGAACTTATTTTCAATAATAACTTTTTCAAAAAATTTTTTCGAAAATTGTGTTTTAAAATTGGACACACTGTGCTTAAAGATGTGGTTAGTGTGAATTCACAGCCAAAGTTTGGCCCTCCTGCCTCAGACACATTGACGGAGCTCTTTTTGCTTCGCGATCGCATTATGAGTACACAAAAGAGAAAATAGAAGCAAAAATTATTAATAAAGCAGAAACAGGTGATATCCGAGCGAAATCTGGACACAACGATGATGTATGAGTGAAGAAATTGATTTATGAAGTCATAAAACTTAAATTAAGCTATAATACCTTTCTATGAGTTTGCGAATGACGACGGGATTCTTTTACGAAATGAAAAAGGTAAATACGAAAATTATGATTGATTATCTGTTCACAATTGAAAACATAAAAGAAATTAATAATCGGCGAAATTTATTGTACGCCTTTTGTCATTTTCGCTCCTCTTCTATTCTCCTATTTTTTAAATTAATTTTTTACTCGCGTTTTCTTTCGTTGTATTCGCTCGTTTTAAACTAATAAATACTTTTTTTTACAATATCCGACCTCAGCGTGAATAGCGGCTTAAGTTTTTCGTGTAAATTAACTGAATCTTCTTTTCGCTCAGCAAACTCATTTTCAAACATTTCGTTTTTCTGTGAATTTTTTTTCAAAATGCAGCATCTTCAATTGGTTTCAAATAACTTTTTTAAACCATCCATTTTAAATTCCATTATCTCGAATATGGAATTTGCGCAAATGAAGGCAGAAAAGACAGCATCGAAACTCTAGTCTTGCCGAAAGAAGCGATCAATTCGAATTTAATTAATTAACACAGGCACGCAGTCGAGAAGTGGGCTTACTTTGTTTACTATCGAACCATTTTTCATATTCCCGTAATTTTGTGCTTTCAAAAAACTTGTAAAACAATATTAATGATTTTCAGCTAAACTCACACGAGTTGCATTCAACAAATTTCTATTCACCGCAATCAATGAGAGTTGACTTAAAATTCAAGCCGTGAACGTGAGCAATAATCGAATGCATGATAACGAATGCATTTATTTAGTAAGCGCTTTTGCAGAATGCAAAGTGAGGCAAGATGAGCTTTTCTGCAATAAATGCATTCAATTGGTTTGAAACTGTTTTTTGAATTAGAAATAAGCAACAATTAAAATCGAATGCAAGTATTCACCTAAACACTTTTATATTTCCGCGTTATTAGTTTCACGCTATTTATTAAACATGAAAGCGATGGCATATAATACGTGCATACGTTTGAGCGCCGATTTCGGCCAGTTTCTTTTGCAGTAAGTACCTAAACATGATGCATGTACCTACCACAGTTATACACATCACTGTTCAAGTTAGAAAAAGCAATCACTACAAACACTGAAAGGCGTTACAAGTGCCAATCACAATTGCACTCTGCGAGTTTGTATCATGTAAAGTGTCATCTCTGCTCAGTTTTGTTGCGCCCGCCGCACACATTGATCCGAAGCCGGTCGCAGACGGTACGCCTTTATCTTTTTGCTTAAATTTCTCTTGAACGTGTTGCTGCATTTCAAACTTTTCTTTTCACAACTTTTAGCGCAAAAATTTAAGTTCGAAAAATTGTGATCGCTTCGAAAAAAGTTTTTGCTTTACACGAGAATTGTCGCTACAAACTTTGAAATTTTTTTCTCTTTTTCAAAAACCTCAGTAAATTAACTTTGAATTTAAAGCTTGGCTCGATCTTCGCACAAAAGCACAGTGTGTACCGTATTTGCGTGTCTCGTTTAATTATTTGGCTTATTACAAAAACACGACTTCTTTTCTTTAATCATAAGCATAGTATACACAAGCGCAAACTGTAAGCTTTATGTGTGTTGGTTGTGACTTAATTAACTTAAATATCACGAAATGGCCTTTAAACGTCACTAATTATTAATAAACTCCATCGCTTTACGCATTTTGTTCCGAAATGAATTAATTAATCACGGTTTGGCTGTAATCTTCTTTTCTTCATTCTTAGCGTTTTCACAAAAATGCAATTCGTTTGTTACGCAGACAACAAAAATTCAAAATTCGCGTTGTTTTAAACGAAAGAAACAAAGCGAATTATTGCTGCGAAAGCAGCGAATAAACAAGTGAAACGATTTGCCAGCAGTAATCGTTTGTTTGTCGCCTTCACATAGCCATAATCACTGCTGGCTAAGGACATGACCGTTGCCGCACGACCCGCAAGCTCCCTTACATTCATTCACAACTCATCACGCGAATAGTAGCTTAAGCAGAAAACAAAATTGACTCGTTCTCTCTGTGCGCAGTTGTTTTGGATTTGTTGTTTTCAGAAAAAAGCAATTGAATTCTGCAACTTTTGGAAAAGAAAAGATATCAAAAGTACAAATTGTACGTGCGTTGTTAAGTTCGTACACGACTTGTGCACGAACAGCGTTGCCGACTATTTGAACGCGTGAGATCAAAGACAAGCGCATTATGGTGAGATGTAACGAAAGAGGTATCGCGGTGAGCGAAGCGAGCACAGAGAGAGTTGAAAGGAAGATTGGAAAAGTGGCCTTTCGATCGGACCCGAAACAGAAAGAGCAGAGCGCCCCTTTCTCGCGCGTAAGCAATAAAGCGGCCCTTAAATATCACGCTTTCTAACACCTGTACAAAAGAAAAATTAATTAAACAGACCACCCATCCTTTTTTAGCGAAGCTTTCTTTTGGTGTCACGCGATTTGCCGCAACAACAACAACAACACATGGCCAGAATTTCGTTCAGTGAAAAGAGCGAAAACTTTTTCCCTCTTCTCGCAAGTAATTTCGCTCCGCAAGAAAATTCATTGAGCTCAACGGATTTAAATGCCATTTGTTCGTTTAGATTATTTCTCCGCTAGATGAAAAATCAATAAACGCGACTTGTTAAGTTCACGCAATTTATCAAACGGCTCCGATAAATCAATTTTTCGCGTTCGCCATTCACATTTTTTTCATTCAATGAGCGGTTTAAAGAGAGAAAACTGCTCGTTTCCTTATTTTATTTCCATCGTTATGTAATTTAAAGAATGTAAGGTAACAATATGTGGAAAGGCACAATTTCGTTTGCCATTTGCGGCAGCAGCGTATTTGGTTTATTACACACGTGAAACGAATTTTTATTTCAAGTTTCGCGTGCTTGCATTGTACTAAACATTTCCAATGAAAAGCAGGTCGTTGTGGAGCTGTTTCGTGTAGGAATTATATTATTTATACTTATAAACAGATTAAAGACTTCAACTACACATGCCGCCGCTTAAATGTCTCTGTGAATTCATGTTTTGACTAATATCTGTTTGTTTATACGACAGTAAGTCACTGGCGTTCGGACCAAAAGGATGTGTTGAGTAATTGTGAATGCTTGAACCTGCATTGAACATATTGCACATCGACAAATTAGAGAGATTGTCGACCGAAGAGGATCCGTGGAAAAGTAGTTTATCCGCTCGACACGAATCGTTTTGTTGATTTAGTTGTGGAGCGGATAAGGCGGACGAAGTGCTTCCCGTTACGCTTAGATTACTGCTCTGAAAAGCGTTTGAAACTGCCAATGAGGTCGGAGCATTGGAGCCAAACTGTGAAAGCATGTAAAAGCTTTGATTAAAACGCGCGAATTGATCGACTGATAATTGAGTTAAATTATTGCAAAATGATGAGCTCTCGTAGCTGAACATCGAGAAGATTAAAAAAAGATTATCCAACCTGAGATTGAAACGGTAATCTTCCCGCTGTCAAGTAAGAACCCGCGCATTCTGCCGATATGCCGGATGACTGTCGTGACGATTCATTGCAACTCTGCCACGCAGAGTTTGAGGAAAGCGCGGCCACGGCTTGACTTGATCCTAGTTGTTAAGAAGTGGTAACATAGCAGAAGATTGGATGCGGTTACAAACCTAATGATGAATACGACATGGGATCTGTAGTTGGTGTACTTCCAAGAAAATAGGGTCCCGCTGATGAGGACGCATATCCAGGATGCATACTAGGAAATGAAGCGAGTGCAGACGCGAAGCCAGCCTGCAGTTGTTGGCTTCCCATTTGTTTACGCCACCGTGCCCTTCGGTTACTGAACCAAACCTGGTGTTTTCAAAATTCACAAATTTGAATCGTAATTTCTTTGCAGCAGAGTAAGTAAGAAGATATTCAAATTTATCGAAACTTGAAAAAAACTTTTTCGACATATGTAAAGTTATTTTAAATGCAAATTTCGAAGGTGTAGAAACTAAATCCCATCTAATAGAAAAAATGTTGAAGGGGGTCAAAAGTAGTCGAAATTTTGAATTCACATTCGTTTTAACGAAAATAATGCGTTTTTTATGAGAAGCGAAATTTTGCAAACACGTAAAAAAACTAAATTTAAAGTGGCACTGAATTCGCACTCAAATATGTCAAAAGGGTAGAAATATTCTCGATTCTCATTCTCAATTTTTTTTTTATGCTCGATCCAAATCTGCGAAGATTAAGAAACAAAATACGCTTTGCAAATAAATCGACTTTGCGTCAATCGGCTTCTTTTCGAAAAGCAATTCGTTTTGTTTTTAACTCTTCTTATTTCACACAAAACAAGAGTCGATAAAAAACAGAAGCTGCATCGGAATCGCAGCTCACAAAATGCAATTCAACGTTAGCCGCTTTTCATGTCGCTCTTTTCATTCGTTTTGATTCGAATCGAGTTTAAAGTAATAAAATATCGCAGTAAACAATATGAACGGAAAAGAGCTTGAGAAAGAAAAGAGTTCTAGACGAGAAATCAATAATTTTAAACGAAATGAAAAAATTTATTTGACACTTTTGACTCCAATCGAGCACATGATCAATTCACATGAATTATAGATATTTCATAAATATTTAAATGTATTTGAAAATCAAACTGGAGAAAAAAAAGTTTAAAATTTGTTCGCTTGTCATTTAAATTGAAAGAGAAGAATATGAATATGTAAAACGTTTAAATCGATCGTTTATACTTGTGCATTCGTAAAATTCAAATGTTAATTTTGTTTTTTTTATATTTTTTTCTCGATTATTAGATAGTAAAGTTAGTTCAAAGCACATAAAAATGCCAAAAAACGCGTAATTAACACAGACAACCTTCAGGCACATTCGATAAAATTATCATTCGCGTCATTCTTTGGTTAATGATTTTGTCTCTCTGTTGTTGACAATTTTATTTCAATTTTTTCGCAAAAGTTTCACACTCCCACCAAAAGTATTTTGAAATTCATCTTGGCTTTTGTAACGAAAAGCACTAACTCTGGGCAGCTCAAATTTCGTCAAGAAATTTAAAAAATACAAATGCGATGGTTTATCTAGAGAAAATATCTGAATTCTATGCAACGTACGTTGAGTCATTTTTAGCAAGAAGTTTGTGACTTATTGTGAAATATTTTTGCTAAAGTGAATGTAATTACTATTTAATATAATGTGTCGCGCGAATGAAAACTGAAGTTTGCAGGTAGTTTCGCTTTAGTCACTGCAAAGAGTATCAAGTTTTTGTAAAAGGGTTCTAGCCGTTTAAAATACGACACGCTTT
>NCKU01003242.1:0-15763 GCA_003675995.1 Dinothrombium tinctorium | reverse complement strand
TTGCTTTGATCACTTTAATCCGTTGAAAAACTCCTTTTTTTAATATACTTCGCTTAACTATTTAAAAAACCTCATTTTGAATTCATAAATCAATTTAAATTTAAAGAGTAAAGTAAAAGTTTCGTGTAACGATCATAGAGTTTTGTCGTTTGCTTCTAAGAAAGAAAATTTTAAAAAATTTAAAATTCTGCCAAAGTTTTCAACATGAATTTGTTTTGTTTGAATTTTTTCTTTCATTCTTTTAAGATTTGAAATGAAACAAACACATGAAAAAAATGAGAACTATCCTCGATTTTTTGAAAGATTAAAGAAGAAAAGAAATGAACAGAAAATAGAAGAAAAAAATTTTAAGCAATAAGCGAATTTCGAAGCAGCAAAACAAACATTTCACGCGCTTGTATCATTGATTTTTTCTGCAATCATTTTAAAGTTCTTCTTTAAAAATTTTCGGAAAAAAATTCTCTGCAAAACACATTTTTCTTCTATTTGAATTACAATTGAAGTTTGACGAGAACTCTCTCGCTTCGATTGATCTTTGCCTTTGAAGAAAATTAAAAAAGCGCGCGTTCAAAATCACTGTAATTTAAATGAAGTTTCTCTTTAGAAAAAAGTGAAGTTGAAATGTTCTTTTACAACTTTCACTTATTCTTCTCTTTTGAAACACTGTTTCCTTGCGAGTGATCAAACTTTTTTATTTCGTTTTAATGTTGAAGTATTTTCGCGGCAACGAGTGTGAGATTTTGTTTTTTGCCTTTTTTAAGACTTTTATTCAAAAGTTTAAAAAAATCATAAAAAAATGAAAGTTTAACAAATTTCGCTTACTTCACGACTTCATTCTTAAACTGAATAGAAGAATAAAGCGTAAAGAAAATTTTTTCCACATTTTGACAAGAAAATTACTCCTTAAGTGTTTCAAAAACGTTCAATTCCACGGAGTTTTTTTATTCAATTTAATCTCTTCCTTTCACTTTTTTGTTTTCGCTTTCATATTTTCGCAAAAAAAAAACAAGCGAATTCCATTTTCAAAGTTATTTTCAATCCTCAAAAGAATTTTGAAAATCGCTGGTGTGCTCGGAACAACTGATTCGGCGAAGCTACGCTTTTAGCCGCAAAGTATTTTCATAAAAAACCATTGACTGCAAAAACTCATATTTTAGGAAAAGGAAAAAATTTACGACCAGAGCGGAATCTTTTTGTACTTTAATTTTCTCTTGAGGCGATAAATCAAGCTGATAAAAAGAAGGAGCTGGCAGAAAATTAAGAAATCAGAAATGAAATTAAATAGTTCACATTAAATCTCAAATGAGCGAAAAATTTATTTGAATTTGAATGAGAAAAAAAAATTCAATGAATTGCAAAAATATTTCAAAATTATTTTATTTCGAATCAAAATAAAATTTTGCGCTTCCTCTTTTGACTTTCATTTTTGATTCTTTATTCGCGACAATAATTTTCGCATTCATTAATTTAACTCTCGCAATCCTATTCATGAAAATTCTAAATGAGTATGATAAATGTCACACAATTTATTCATTTTCATCATTTTTAACAAATCCATTGTTTGAATGCATGAAATTTTCTGTTTATTTACCATTATTCGGCCAGATAGCATAAATATGAGTAAAATAAAATTTTATTTTGTTGCGGCGATAATGATTATCATTTCAAATTTTGGTTTAATCATCAAAAATAAAAATAAAAAATTTAACATCCAAATTAAAGTTTCAAATTTATACGCTTAAAATAATCTCTTTTATATTTAAATTTTTGATGCTCTAGCTTAAATTTCATACACTTCGAGTAAATGTGATAATATAATGAACGAAAAATTGCAAATATGCTATTTTCTCGTCTTACGAATCGTGTTTCGCTTTTACATTCGATAGATAGAAAAATAATGCATAAACACGAATTTCGTTTTAACTTAAGAGTGTTCGCTTTAAATTATTATCGAAAAAAAATTTCAAGCAGATGTCTGCTTAATAAGATAGTTCGGATAAAAGAGCCGATGGCTTATTTTTCTTCGCCCATGATTTCCTCGTATTTCATCGTTAAATAAACGAAATTTTCTTCTTCTCGAACAAGCAATGGAAAGCGTATTTTCTAAAATTTAGCGAGTTTATAGCTCAGAATTTGCAGAATCAAGAAATTTTCTTGGATATTTAAATAACTATTTTTACACAAGAACAATTGAATGAATTTATTCCGAATGGGCTTTTCTAATGATAGAAGCGTTGTTGGATAGGCCCTTTCGGAATAAATTCATTCAATTATGAGTTTAAAACGCCGTAATTTATATTTGCAACAAGCAAAACAATGTAAGCCAGCAATCTTTTCAAGCAAAAATTTATAGCTTAACAATTTTATTTTTTCGAAATCTATTTTTAAAGCAGAAAAAAGAGGAAAAAGACGAATTTAAAAATAATTGTGACATAATTTAAAAAGAATATGCGATTTGAATTTTTTTAATACGAGCAATAACTATAGCAAACAAAGATGATCACCCCTTTTGCTTACCAACAATGATCAAAATTATTTTGCGTATTTTTCGATCTTTACAAAAAGAAAAAATGTTTTAGTTACACAACATTAACGAATTTAGTAAACTCATTTCACTGTAAAGAAATGAAAGGCATTTGTATAATTATATTTTTCTGCTTCAAAAATAGATTTCGAAAGAATAAATTTGGTAAGTTATAAATATTTGCTTGAAAAGATTGCTGGCTTACAGTGTTTTGCTTGTTGCAAATATAAATTACGGCGTTTTAAACTTAAAATTGTTCTTGTGTAAAAATATTTATTCAAATATTCAAGAAAATTTCTTGATTCTGCAAATTCTATCAGCAATAAACTCGCTAAATTTTAAAAAATAAGCTTTCCATTGCTTGTTCGAGAAGAAGAAAATTTCACTAATTTAATGATGAAATACGAGGAAATCATTGGCAAAGAAAAATAAGACATCGGCTCTTTTATCCGAACTATCTTATTAAGCAGACATCTGCTTGAATTTTTTTTTCGTTAATAATTTAAAGCGAACACTCTTAAGTTAAAACGAAATTCGTGTTTTTGCAATATTTTTTTACATATGTGATAATTTTTGCAGATTTGACATCAGTGGATTTTTTTATGCGTGAAAAATTTTCAGCAAAATAGACCCACGGAACTTAAATTCTTAGAAAACTATTTAAAAAAGTATTGGCAACAAAAAACTTCAGTGATTTTTATTTTATTCACAAGCTAGCCAAAAAATTAAGCTCGTCACGCTTTAAATTTACTCGTTCAAAGTTATTTAAGATTTATTTTTCGAGTGAAGTCAACTTTTCACTTTAGTTTTGGTGGCAGGTATAATTTATCTTCTTTCACTTTAAATGTTAGATTATGTTTCGAAATAGAGACTCGAGGTTGCAAGAGAGAAAGAGAGAGCGAGAAAGAGAAAGAGAGAGAGCTGATCGATTGAGAAATGCACGAAAGAAAAATAGATGATGGCCATATTTTGTGTGTCACGAGTTTGGTTTCAAGATTGAAAATGGTAAAGACGAAGAAAATGAATGAAGCTTTAAAAAACGAAAGAGAAAGAAGGAAACAAAAGATAATACTTCATAATCCTGATACAATGATGTTTTATTGACGAGCTCTTCATATTGAAATTGTTCTATCGCTTTCTTCGTAAAAAAAAATTAGTTTGATCATTGCGAAACGATCCTCTTTCAGTGATCAATAATCACTTCGAGCTAATTTTTTTCCAAGATAAGAATTTTCCTCTATAGATACTTTACTTAAACCTCCAACATGGTGTGAAAAATAAGAGCAATTCAAGAACTAAATTAAGAAACTGGACTCTCAAAAAAAAAACTGATAAGTGTTAGTTGCATTCTCACTCTCTGTGAAGAAAGAAGATCGATTTTTTTCCTTTTAGCTTTACTTATTATTCTACTTTTTTCGAAATCTTTGAACTTTTTATTCTCCATAAGCTCTCAGTTTTAAACTTCTGAGAATGAAAATACATAGCCGAGTATCAAAAGCGTGAAGAATAGTGTCTTGCTCTTACTTTTCGCAACAAAATTTAAAACTTTGTGTTTTGATCATTTCCTCAAAACTTCTCTGGGAAAAAACTTTTAAAAATTTTCACATCGTTCACACAATTTTTCACTTTTCTCTCATCATTTATTTTCATCAGGAATATGCGGCTTCTGAAGAAATAAATTTTCTTTAAATAAACTGCATTTTAGTAACTTTTGCATTGAATTTTACTTTCTTTCTTTCTCTAACGTTCGTCATTAAATATAAATGCCGAATCAAATCAATTTTTTGCCAAACGAACTCTTAGAACTTTTCCTGAAAATTGTGTTTTTGAAAATTAAATAATATAAAAATTCACTCAATCTTTTCTGAGAATTTTTTTTTAAAAAGCATAAATGACTTCAGTCCAATTTTTTCCATTCAAAAAGCTTATCATAGTATTGAAGTTTAATATTTTCACTGAAATATTTTCTTCTATTTAAGTTATATCGCGTCGGAAAATAGAGTAGCGAAATCTTACAAAAATTAGATTTTAAAATATTTCCAAAAATTTTTTTTCTTTCATCAAAATCCAATTTTTGAAAATTGGCTTGAAAAAATAAGCTTCATACCGTTGCATTCGAATCATGTTTTCCTCCACAAGCCACGTATTAAAAAAAAGGTGAAAACCAATTTTCAGCACTTTTTCAAAGTGAAGCGAAAAAATTTTATCAAATTTTGGCTCAAATTTTCATTTTTCTTCTAGCACCAATCTCGACATAAAGAAGTTAAATTCATGCAGTTAAAATACGCTTTTTGCTTTTTAGTTTCTTTTTATTTCGAAAGCAGCACAGTAGAAACGTTTTAAAGTAAGAAACAATAAAAGTCGTATGATTGAAGACACTTTTCGACTCAATTTTTCTCTTTGCGTGTATTCAGAGTCAAAGAAATTAATGGCTTCATTTTTTGCGACTAACTCTTCTTTGATTTCTTCAAAAGCAGCGAAACAATCGATTTTTGTTTTATGCCGCTCAATTGAGCTGAGATTAATCTTCTTTTGTTCTGCGTTTTAAAAAATAGTTGTTAGACGCAAAAATTTTTTACAAGCTCCACTTATTCCTCATATGCTATTAATCTTCATGAAGAATATGGTTAAGCTTAAATAGCGTATGAAGAAAATATTTTCGAAAATTTTTACTTTAAATTTCGAAAGCAAAAGTGTAAATTAACTTTTGAGCGAGCTGATAATTTAATTGTTTTAATTCACGTTTTACGCACATAAAAGAGATAAAATTGATCAAGAAGAAAATCGATTTTTAACCAAAAAAAAACTTTTTTAATTAAAAACATAATTAGTTTTTTTCTCTAAAGTTTGTTGCTTTTGTGAATTCAAATTAAGCGGAAAAAGGAAATACGCTTAGAACAAAAATTAAACCATAAGCCGTAAGATAAAAATATTAAAAAATTTTTTCTTTATTTTCGCTTCACTTTTTCGCAACCAAATGCGAAAGAAGAAAAAACTTAGAGAAAATATCGCTTTACATTTGAAAGGCAAGCGTTTTTAAAAATTTTTTAAATTTTTTATTCACGAGAAAAATAAGTTTCAATTGCTCGAGTTGATAAAGCTCTTTCGACGCACAAAGCAAAACTATGAGTTCAAGAAAAAATTTTTCAGTCTATAAGCGTAGACGGCGAATTTATTTTTGTTTTGGATAAAATGTTTGTTTTTTTCCGATCCATTTCTTAGAAAAACACTTTGAAATTTGATAGTTTAAGAATTAAACTTCTTGAAAAAACTAAAATTAAATATGTGTTTGTTCAAAGTTTTTGAAGCTCATGCGAAATTTTATTCTTTCAAACTTTAAAATGTGATGAGAAAGACAAGAAACAATGTAAAGAAAAAAAAACTTTTTCGAAGTTATTTAAAATCTTCGAGTTTTATGAGGATAAATAGAAAAAATGATCATCAATTTTAATATTGGAGGACGAAAAGCAATGAAATAGAGTTGCGAAGCAGACAAAACGCTATCGATGTTATTGATGTGTTCAATTAACGATATAAAAAAATGCATCGAATGTCTCGTCTCTCTCTTGTTGCTACTTAAACGCAGAATTGCATTGTCAAATGTGCTAAGATACGTTCTTAGAAATTATTTATTTCTTTGTTGTTGTCGCGACGTTAAAATCTACGACTTGAAGGCGAAATCGGTTCGTTCCTTGCTTGACACAAACGCATTATTCATATTTAGTACCAGCTCACAATGGACGAGACATGAACATTGAACTGCTTTTCGGGTGCAATAAATTTACTTCTCGCGAGAATCATTATTATTAGCAAAAAATTTGATCATTTCTCGATCTTATTAATGATATACCGAAGATTGCACTTTTCCAGAAAAAAGTGAACAAATGAAAAGAAAAATTTAAAAGTAGAGGAAATGATCAAAATTTTTAAAATGTGAATTCATTCAGTTGTTTCGAATGAATTGAACGTTTTAATTCAAAAAGCCAACAGATCTTTTCAATTCGGATTCAGCAAAAAGAAATAAAAAACAAAATTCAAGCCAATTTTGAATGAAATAATGCTTTTATAGGTTACGCTTTCAGACAGTTTTTTGCTACTTTTCTATAAGCTTCCTTTCTTTATGAAAAAAAAATTCTTCAGAATCCGATTTTCATCGCTATCAGAAACTTTTTAGAAATATATTCGCTTTGTTTTTTTTTCATCCCACAGAAGTATTAGAGTTTACTTCTATCAGAAGTTTTTGAACTTTAAAAAAATAAAATTTTAATCAAAACATCAGTTTGATACTCTAAATGAGGACACTTCCTAGTTAGCATTTATCGAAGGAATTTTTGTTATTAGAAAGTTAAACGCTTTGATTATAAATTATTTTTTAATCTTTGAAATTAAAATATTCAAAATTTGGCACATTTTCAATACGCGATAGAAACAACCAGCAAAATGATAGGCGGACACTCGCGCGTTCACGGTTGAAGTGAATTTTTCGATTCGATTTATTTTGTAGCAATATGCAGCAATTTCTCACCGCAAACGCTAATGTTCACGCGATTATTGCATAACTGCATTAATTATATGTAAATGAAGTAAATACCCACAAGCACTAAAACTCGCTCATGGGATGTGAATAAATTACTGCACAGTGTGGCTTAATGTATTTTTGAACACGAAATTATATTTTTGGAATCAAAATTTTTAAAATTGCCATCAAAAGCTTGTTTTCGAAATCGATACGAACCATAAGTGTACAAAAGTCAATAAACTCTATCCTAAGTTTGATCTTGGTCAATAATTTACATTTTTTTCTCATTTATAGAAGTTCGTTTCAAAGTCGTTAAAATTCACGCTGAATTCTGCTCTTAATGAGATTTATGTTTCGATTTTACAATTAGTCTTCTATCAAAATTCATAGAGTCACGAATCGTAATTCACTATTCACTGTGTTCGTCTAAAATAAAATAAAATGATAACTTTGAACTATTTAATCTTTTTTCTTTGTATGCGTGCGTTAAAAATGAACAAAAATAAATTTTCATATAGCGAAAAGTCAATTATTTTAGTGGCTCTAATTAGTTTCAATTTGTAGAATTCAAATATGTCACGAAACGCGACGCCTGCTCACGATTGCAGTGAAAATTTTTTGAATCAGTACTTTTTACAATTTTGTTCTTTTAATGCTACCTTTTAATACTTGCTTTCAACAGCTTTATTACAATCATTTGGTCATAGAGAGAAAGAAATTTTTTCTATTTTTGTTAGTTTTTTTCTTCATTTTTCACAATCTAACAAGAAAACTACTTTTTTTCAGTCCGATCTTAATTTAAATGAAACTTTAAATGCAGATAGAGCTAAATGTGTGCATTAAGAATAACCCACATCGTAGGTGCGAATTTAACGCGTGAAGCATGTTATTACTGTTTATTGCAAGTTGCCATGTTATTGCAAACTTAAACATTAAGTAAAAGGCCAAAAACTTTGTTCTTTCGATTGCACACTGAAATCTCAACCGATTTTTATTCAGTTTATTTAATGCGATAAAACTCTTTAAATGCCTTGTATTATTCTCATCTCAATTGTTTTTCATTTTAAACACCTTAACATTTCCTCTATTTCTCAGTACATTTATACAGAATCATCAGACATCTATGCAGTTAAACAGTGCTTTTATTTATGAATCCGATAAAAATCGGTTCAGATTTCCGCTCGCAATAAAAAATCGCAGTAAACTTAATGTTTGCACACGAATAACTTGCTTCAAGCGCACAATTCGCACCTTTGATTGAGAATATTAATTTTTTATGCACACAGGAAGCTCTATCTACATACTAAATGTCATTGAAATCAAGATTGGGTCAAAACGTTCTTTCCTTGTTAAGTACTCTCGTGTCCAATAAAATCTTTTCGTCTATTGCATTGCAATAAAGCGAGTCAAAAGTAAAGTGAAAAGACTTTATTGAATTATGAGTATACAGACAATCTTGATCATTTGCTGCTGCTTTTTATAGCTTATATCATGGGTTTATTTTTAAAGCTCTAATATTAACTTTTTTATTTAATTAAATTTTGTGAACTCAACGAAAAACCTACTCTGTTTGAAACTGCAACAGTTGAAACTTTTGAATAAACTGAATATAGCTTTTATTTTTTTTTGACAAATTCTGATTGTTTAGTTTATATTTTTATTTTATCAGGTATGTTGTTATTTTTGAAAGCGACTTATCGCAAAGCGCGATCAAACTTTTGAAAATTGAGTATTGAATTCTTTTTTTATGAATTTCGGCAACTCTTTTATGCGAGTGTCTGTAATTTTTTTACAATAACATCCTTATAGCTTTTAAAATTCAATTGAAAACTCAAAACTTGTGATAAAGTTTCGTTTATTTATTCTGATCAACAATCGTCTGTGTTGGTTCTCAACAACGCAGGGTATAAGAATTTGACAAATATTTGTGCAAGTTTTACTCTATCACCTTCGACATAGAACTCAATAGAGAAAATATTAACTTTTTTGATCTATTACAAAACTTCTTACAAGTTTGCTGAATAAATATCATTTCAATACTTTGTGAAAGAACTTTTTTTCTTAAATCATATAAAAGATGCAAATTTTTTTTAAATAAAATTTTTAAAAATATGAAGAATATTCTTCAGAAGAGTTTACCATGAGTTTATCATAACAATTTTTATTTCAATCAGAAAATATGTTCACGCTTAAGCAAAAATTAGAAAAACTATTTGGTAATGAGCTTTTTAGATGAAGGCAGGTAGAAAGTATTTCAGATATTGTAACAAATTACAAATATGAATATGTATAAATAATAAAATTTTATGATTTTTCAAGTTAAATTACTATTGAGAGTTTATTTTTTACACCCAACTCTTGTATTTCTTAATTGAATTTCTATAGAACTTGCTTTTAATGAAACTTTAAAATGTTTTAATTTCAGATAAATTATTAAAGTTTTTATCGTTTCCATAAAAATGATTTAAAATTTATCTAAGAAATAAGAACAAAAACAAACTTAAGACATCAATTTTAATTTTTTTAATTGAACCATTTTACAAATCAGTCGGAACGATTAATTTTTTAACTTAAACAAAAATAAAACAAAACCGATTTTAACTAAAAGATAAGCAGATAGCCAATAAAATTGGTTTCAATGTTAATGTTAGAATAATAAAGTCTAAGTTGTGAATCAATTTAATGGCTCATTTTGTGGTTTTAATATTTAATGTTAATATTCCTTCAATAAAAGTTGAAAAGATTGTAAAGCAGTAGCGGAAGTACAAGCTGTAAACTTTGAATTAAGAAAATGACAAGCTCAAAAATATTATCATTTTAATTTACTGTGATAAAAAAGTTATTTCTACTTGAAACGGGAAATAATTATTATCCTGAACAAATGAAGCAATTTAAAAATGATAAAACACATAAAAGTAAGATTTAGCTTACAAGTTCTCAGTTGAAATATTTTAAATTAATATATATGAAAATAAGAAAAGAATTATTTTGATCAATTTTGTAATCTTATTCATTAAAAAATTATTTGAGCTAAACTTTAGAGAGTTAAAATTAAATTTTAAAGTATTTAAACTCACAAAATAAAACAAAAAATGTTTACGTATCATCAACGCACTGCAGGAAAGTGTCATTTCAGCTGCAAAATTTTTTTTTCTTGAATGTGAACAAAATCTAAATTTCAACTGCTTTACCTTTCTTTCGATATCATTTTTTCACCGATAAAAAAGTCATCGATCATCGTTTAAAACTTCACACTAAGTTCAAATAAATATCGAAAGCAATTTTTCATTTTAATATGAATTCCAGCGTGAAAATGAAATAAAAAAATGAGATAAAAATGGAATTCGTTTATCGTTTAGAATTCAGAGTATGCGAAAGCAAAAGTATTAAATTCATGTTATAATATTGAAATTTTTAAAGTAAACAAAGAATTGCGAAAAGTTTTTTTTTACATAACTTTCTAAGTTGAATAAACTTATTATTCTTAATTTTTTAATTGCAAAATGTAAAAAAAAAAGAGAAAGAGATTAGGAGCAGTAAATGCGAATATGAGCACGAGTGAAAAGTTAAGCATTTGGTAAGTTATAAATGATAAAAATGTAAATTGCGTTAAGAGTGAAAGTGAAAGAAATCATCTCAAAATGCAAAAAGAAACGCATTTGTAAAATTGCATTTACATTTTTTTGCTCATTTCACTTTTTCTCGTAAATAAATTTGAGCGAATATTTGCTTTAAAAAGAAAACCGACTCGAATCTTTAGCTGCATTACGCGATATTGCGAATATGAATATGATAAAATAAATGAGATTATGAAAAATAAAAAATTCATTATTTACTATTATTATTATTTATTATTATTTACCTATCTTTATCAATCTTATTTATATATATAAATAAAGTATGTAAATACAAGAAAAAATAATAAAAATTTGCTTAAATGAAGCATAGAAATTATATGAAATGAGCAAAACTTTCCGATCATTGTTCATTACAACAACAAAGCGAATTTAAAAAAATTCTTTTCTTTTCATTCTTCTTGGATGAGTCGAAAATAGATTGTAATGTATTGTATTCGATTGAATAGCGTGAAAGAGAAATTGTTTTGAAATTCGCATAAAAGAGATTAATAAAGATAATAATGTGGAAATAGAAAGAATGAAGAGAATAGTAAAAAGATAGAGCGAAAAGAGAGAGAGAGAGAGAAGAAAAAAAGCGAAAGAACTGATTGTTGAAAGCAGCAATGGTTAAACGGATGGTAAAGATGCGCAAGAGTATATGTGTTTTAGTACTTGTACGAAGTTGTGTTAAAAGTACACAGCTTTTCGACGTGTGTATGTTCACTATATACGCGGTATAAAGTTTTCGCGAATAGTGTAATTCGGAATTCGAATGGTAGCGTATTAGGCGACTTTTACTTTTATTGCTTCTTATTCCGCTTTACCGTTCATTGAAGTGACTTTTTTGAAGTTTAAAAACGTGAACACATTGAATTTTGTCTATTCTCAAGATCGTATTATCTTCTTTATCACTTCTCATTGTTAACTTTGCTGATTTAAAAAATTGTCAATTGTAAAACAAAGAATAATTCGATTATAGTAATTATCACTTTGTTTGAATTGTTGTTCTTTGTTTTCGAGCGATCTTTTCTCTGTTGAATTTATGAGCGAAAAAACTTCGCGTGTTTCGAAAACGTTTTAAATCATGTTGAAATTATTTCTGCTAATCGCTGTGATTTTAACAAACTTCTCTCACGCTTACATCGCGCATCGAACTCGGATACATTTACGCGAGGTGAACGACGATTTAAAATCGCATAAATCACTTTATAAATCACTGTCCGAACACTGTGCACGCTGCGAAAACGACAATTCGCGTAATATCACAATCGCGGTATTAGCGCCGGTAAATGATACGCTGCTGTATTCGTTGAACAAAATACTTCCATCAATCATTTACGCGGTAAGCTCATTGCAAGCGAATTCGAAATACTCGAGCTTAGCGAATCGGACCATAAATGTGCTTTTCCGCGACACTGCGTGTTCGTCGACACGCGGTCCGTTGGCAGCGTTCGACTTCTACATCAAAGGTATGGTCGACGTTTTCTTCGGACCGCTTTGTCCGTACGTACTCGCACCAGTCGCGCGTTACGCGGCTGTGTGGGACATACCGATCATCACAGCGGGCGGTCAAAACGATAATTTTGACTTTAAACAATCGCATTATCCGCTTTTGACGCGAATGAACGGCGCTTATTCGGAAATCGGTGAAATTTTACTGCAAATATTGAACAAATTTCATTGGAAAGTTTTGGCGCTTTTCTATCACAATTACGACGAAAACACGAAAGGCAATTCGGATTGTTTCTTCACGCTGGGCGCCGTTTTCGCGCGTCTCGGCACGAAACCGTTTCATCGAAATTTCGATGAGACAAATCCAGAAACCGATTACAAGCGATTGTTGCAAGAACTTTCGCTCAGCTCGAGAAGTAAGTGAATTTATTATTTACACTCTGAAAATATAATCACGAATATATTTTATTTATTCGAAAAGAATCTGCGCGATAGTATAATGAATACTTTCTTTTTTCTCTCGCTTATCAAAACGAAGAAACAAAAACAAAATCATTAATATTAAATTTTCTATAAATAGAGAATTGAATAACACTCGAGCTAAGTTGCACTCATTTTTCAAAACGCAAAAAAGCGTCAACAGTTTTACCAGATGGGATAAATTTTCAAAATAAAAAACTTTCTCTTCTCTTTTCGCCTTTTAAAAGAGTTTTCAATCAACAAGTGATTCCTATTTTTCATTTTCAAACGCCTATATTTTCATTAAATTCAAAATTTTCCTTCTTTCTAATCTTAAAAGTCGGCAACGATTAATCTTCTTTCTTCTTCTTTTTTATTTGTCATTCTTATTTAAAAGAGATTCGATTTAATTTAAAGAAAAAGATTATTTCTCTCCTTGACGTCCATTTTACTTCTTTTTACGTTACTTGCATCTACTTAAATTACGATTTCGATTGTAAATATCGATCAATCATCAAAATTTAAGCTGCAAAACAGTCCAACTTTGACGACCTCAGACTTGTTTATTCCTTAAAATATTTTTATCAATTTTTTTCCGATTTTTATTGGTTTCGTATACATTAAAATTCAATGAAATTTTTTTTTCGTCTCAATGACAGCTCATATTGATTTGATGTTTACTTCTCTAAAACTTTTCAAGTGTTTCTAAGTCTCGAAAACTTAAGCGCTAAAAGCTCGATGTTTTTAAACTTGATAATTTTGTTTGCGTTTCAACTTTTCTTTCTTGCGTTTTTTTTTCTTCTCATAAGCTTATAAATGCGCTTAAATTTCAAATTTGAAACTCATTCAAAAGTCTATTCAGTCGCAAAATTATTATTCAAGCTACTCTTTACTTTAAAAAATAAGATAAATTGTCGAATAATCTCGAGATAGCGAAATGAAAAACAGAAATCGAAAAATTTGCATATTGGCTTCAAGTGTGTGACCAGAATTTTAAAAACTCTTATGCGGTTATTTTATACTCGAGTAAGATTTTGCAATCTTAACAATCAATATCATACGTAAAAAATATTATCTTACAATGCTATTGTATGACATTTGCTATTTTTAATACGGAAAATTAGAGGAAAAAATATTCGACGAAACAAGAAATGAGATTAAATTTATACCACGGTGATTGTAATTTAAAAGAAAAATTTTTATGTCGCTATGCCTGTAGTTGAAATATTCTCAAGCGAACAAAAAAAACTTATGTTCATTTGTTATTTTGTAGGCTTAATTTTACACGCCTTCAACACTCCCATAAACGTAATTTAATTCGCTTAGTGATGAAGAAAGATGATTATATGTATATACACTAGAAAACATTTTTGTATACTATTTATTCTCCTATAATCTAACCTCAATGGAAACCGAATAAACTATTTTTGTTGTATTTTTTTCGCTCTCACTTGTATTTGGTTTTCGGTTTGTGACATTTCGATTGAAAGAAGTGACAAAAATGCAATTAGCTATCGTTTTTATTTCATAAGCAATGAAAATGATTTCACCCGTCTTCTTCTTCCTCGTTCGCTTGTCAAAAGTAAAAAAAGATAAACGTTTGCTAGTGTTATTCATGTTTATAGCAAAGAATGCCATAATACATTCTGCGTACTTTAGCCAGGAGAGAAGACAAAAATCTCCTAAACGCGCAATTCGTGCAACAATGACCTGACTTTGTGTCGTTGAATACTTGCTAGCTTCGTTTAGGTGCACTCGAGTATTAAGCGCATTGTTTAGTTTTCTTTAAATGCTACGCGAAGTGTAAAATCTCTTTTTTTTAATGAACAAATTTGTATTTTCTAGCGAATTTTCATTATTTGAAAAAAGGGTGCATCAACATTTTTGACATACTTTGTTGTTTTCAACTTGAGCGCTTAATTAAGTTATCAGCTTTTTAAAAATGTGCTTCTCAGCGTTAAAAAGCCGAGCGAGGAGAACAAAAAATTAACGCGAGAATAGATTTTATCCTTAATTAGTGATTGTGATTAAATGCACGAAACAAAATAATGCGACGCATTAAATTTTAATGCTAGTGACACAAATTCTAACAAAAAAATCTTTTCATCCGATTTGCATTTATATTCGAAGCGAACTTTTTCTGAACATTTTTCAATTTGTTAAGCTTGTTAGAATTGCTTTCATTGTGTAAACATCGCATCTTCTAAAAAATGAAACAAATTAAACTTAAGATAAATTTCGAGCGATCAGCTAATTGAAATGATTTGACTTTTTCATGATGTTAATTTCAGGGTAGCGATAAAATGTAAGAAAACAAGAAAATTATTCCGATTTTCTATCAACTTGAACCTAATATCTAAAAAACTTATTTTTTATAATATTTTTCAAATGGTTTTTATCATAGTTCAATGAACTGTTCATATAAGGTGTTTGACAAATTTTCATCTTCATTTTCCACCCACAACTGTAAAAAACGTTATTTAGATAAAGATGAAAACTTCTGTTTTGCTCGGTTTTTAAACGATTCAAGCGCTACGATTGCCCAGCAAAAGAGAAGATAAACACAGAGTTAAGCACTGGAAATGTGGATAAAAATCATACTTTATAACTAATTTCGCTTTCGCTATGTTGAATTTAAATGTACACTTGTGGCCAGAATAATATGTATCTTATCAAGCTTTAAACTCAGATATGACAAAAATTTATCGAGAAAATTTTCAAATGAATAACTTTTGAAAAGGGAATGCAAATATGTCAACATATCTTCAGTTTCCGTATATCTATCTACCCACTTTTTAACCTCAAATATTCAATCAATTAGTCGTCAAATATCTACCAAATTCGCGAGCGATCTCCTCTAATTCCATTCTAATAAAATATAACAAATTTAAAACGCTCTGCTTTCTGTGCTTCGGCATTTTACAAGATTCAAATTTATTTAATTTTCCCTTTGCTTTAATCTGTTTTTGTAAAAGTAAAACTAATGTTATCTTTATCATAAAAGGATAAGATACATATTATTCTGGCCACGAGTGTACGTGAAATATTCTAGTAAATCTTGTCTAAGAAGCGTCAAATTTACGGATTAAGCGAATTCATTTTTCATTTTGAAATAAATTCAATCGTAAAAGCGAGCGTTCAACTGAATCAATCGATACGAAATGATAAAATAGCATTTGAAAGGCAAAAAAC
>NCKU01003241.1:0-15764 GCA_003675995.1 Dinothrombium tinctorium | reverse complement strand
TTATTTGGCGCGAACTTTTGCTTTGAATTGCTTTGAAGTTCACAATGATTCAAATATGGAAAAGTAAATAAATGATTTGTCTTGAAGATTAAGAACAAATGATTGCAACTTAATTTGTTGTGAAAAAGAAAAAAAATGCAAATGTGAGCGAAAAGTAGATTCTGATCGAAAACAAATACTTGAGTTTGAAATACGCATTATGCAAGAAAAATATTGGCGAGGGTAAAGCCCTAGGGTTTAAATGCAATTTTTACGCAACATTTTACAAAAATTGTCATCGTTTGCATTCTTAGCAATTTATGGAAGTGTAATAATCATAATAATAAGGCAGTGTGCGTTGAGAATAAAGCGCGCTGCTCAACGAAAGCGATTCGCTCTCATATCAACAAAATGCACAAATTTAAGTAACAAATTTCGCTAAAACAGTTGCGTTTTCAAAAGCCTAATGCGTTTTCTACTTTAATGCGTTTCTGAAAGTGAATGCTTTTAGCGAGCTCGAGTATAAGCGAACGAATGCAGCGAAAAATCAATTGATTGTTAATCGATTATCAGCGAAAGAGATTACCGTTCGCCAGCATATAACTATAATATCTATTTTCTCTTACTGATTTCAAGTGAATTTTGAACACTTTTTCTCTTCTCGCCATTTTATTCGTTTTCTTTCTTCCGCAGCTCCTGCTCCTTAAACGCTTTCGCAAAGCGATGCATTCATTTTTCGTGCAAAATGAAATTTTCGAAGATGAGTCTATATTCTAAAAGAAAGTGATGATACGGCGTGTTTAGGCAGCGAGCTTCTTCGAAAAAAAAGAAGAGCAAATAATCTTTTCTGATCGCGAAAAATGCGAAACGAAATCATTATTTCATAAAAATGAAACAAAGGAAACATTTCGCTAATCACTGAGAAAAGAACTTTCGACATTCGCTTCCACATAATTACCGTTTATTTCATTAAGCTTTTTAATTATTCGGGATTTGAAAGCAAACGCAGGAAACCGACAGAAAAAAAATTTGGATTCGCTGCTTGCATTTAGCTTAGCTTTCTGTGCACGTAATTGATCTTTACGCGCAAACGAAAAATTTGTAACATCAGAGTCTGAGAAACATCGCTTCCATGCCACTTTTTATCCCATTTAACACATTAAGCGTCGATGAATTATTCATCTTCTAAGTTTTAAATTTTTCAGCGTTTCTCGATGAAAAGACAAAACCTCGCAGAGGCTTGATTACGAAAAAGAACTTTTGCCACGGTGAAGCTTTTGTCAGCAAACTTTTATTTTCAAAAATTCCGAGCAAATCTCATTTATTTTTGAGTTTGTCTTGTAAAAGTTAATTTGAGCGCTAAAAATAAGATGTTCTCTGTGCAATGTTTACGTTCAGATTTTCGTAAATGCAAATAAAGTGAATGCAATAAGCAGATAAAGATTTGCACTTAATCCTTAATTGTTCTTCTATTTTCAGAATAAGGTACATCGAAGCAGGAGCGTTCGATAGTCTCATTTCTCTCGAGTGGCTCTATATCAATTCTAATCAGCTGACATCAATTAGTAACGATGTTTTCTATCCAATTTTGGATTCTGTCAAAGTGTTTGATCTCCACGGTAAGCGCATTTTCAATTGACGCCATTTTAATGCTTCAAACTGCTTGAAAATGCTTTCGAAAGCTAAAATTCTTTCAAAATGCACTTGGCTTTGCAGTAGCGCGAGTGTCATCTTTAAGAAATTATAATATCAAGCAGTGAACTGCAAACAATATACAAAAAAGGTAATAAAGCGAAAACTGTGGTCATAAATTTTTGTAATCAGAAAAATTTCAGCCGAAAAAAGTATTGAGCAAACTTTATTTCATCGACTACTCTATTTGCTATGTGCAGCGTGTTTTTCAATGCGACACAAGAGACGCAAAATAAGTGTCAACTTACATTGTGCAAAGAGAAAAATTGGATGTGAAAGAAATTAATTCGGAGCTCCATAAAACAAAGATCAACTTAATATTATAGATAAATCATTGCTAAATCCAAAGCTTTATTTTATCAATTATTCGATCGTATGTATGTTTATTGCGTCGAACGCTTTGCATTCATTTCGCCACTTTCATCACTCCATTTCGCCGACTCAACACTCGAAATACAGTTGTAGTGGTCAAGCATTGTTAAGCATTCAATGTACGCTCGGAAAAGCTTTACAAACATGTCACATTAAATACATTTTTTCGGAGCAAAGAAGATGCATCAGTGATTATATTCGCTTTTCGAGAGGCTGCAAGCAAGCGGCGAAAAAGGGCGAAAGCGAATGACAAAAGGAAGTATATGTGAACAGATCCTTTTAACAGTTCCACAACTGTGGCCATTAAGTTTTGCTTTCTTATCTGTATGAAACTTGAGCTTTAAAAACGCGTTTCATTATAAAATATGTGCCCAAACTATTCCATCGAAGTGATTATATTGATTTAAAATTCCACTCGAATTTTCTCATTTTGTCTCAAATATTCGCGATGATTTATGAATGTCCAAAATGAACGAAAGAATTTAGAAATGTTCAAAGATGAATCTCGTAGTTTCGCTTAGATAAGTGAATTGAGTTTTGAAACATTGAGAAAACATTTTACTAAACACAAACTCATTTTATTTTATATTTTTCATATATCATCATTAATTTCATATGTTTTCTCGAAGCAATACTTTCACTTTAGACCTCATTTGCAAACATGTCACTCGATCATTTAAAGCTTTGGGACAGAACATTTTTTCACTTTTTAGAGAAAAAAAAATGAATTCATCCTTTAGCATATATAATATTGAAAAATTCGAAAAACTATTTTGTAAATAAGATGTGCCTGCGAGCAAATGTTGCTTGTTTATTTCGTTTCTTTCGCTCTTATCGATTGCAAATAATCAATCAGATTCTTCAAATTCAAAATAAAAATTGTTTAGTTTAGGGAAGGAATCGGGCAATTTATTGAATGACAACTGAATGTCGAGCAAATTACTTTCGTCACTATCGTTTGCTTGGTCTTAGGCTTAACGTTTTCTACGCTTGAAAAATTTAATTTGTACCATTTGATTCTACTAATACATGAATGAGCTCAAAATCTTCAAAAATAATTAATAAATCACAGCAACTTACATTTTTTCATTTTTTTGTTGGTCAACGTTTAGGAAATGAGGTATCCTCGGACTTTAAGGCACAGACGGTGAGATCGAGTCGATAAGTGTAATGCACTTCGCACCTTTCGCGAATTATTTTTTATCTAGAAAAAAATCGTCTAAATGTTAGCTTAAATTATTACTGCAAACTGTTACAAAGCTAAAGTTAAATTAAGTGAGCAAAATGCAAAATGCTTTTCGCATATTTAAATAGTTTCGATCTATCTTATCTCAACTGAATACATTTGGAAACGCACATAAACAGATTGAGTTTTACCAACATACACAGTTTGAGTTTTATCATTGCACATTCAGTGCATGAATTTTTAAAAAAATAAATCTTTTAAAATTAATTTAAAACAAAAGTTTAGAATTTTTAAAATAAAAGTACAAGTTTACTAAAGAGGACAGAAAAAAGTTTCCTACAGTTAAAAGCATACTTTACTGCGCGCCATAAAATTATTTAGAATAAAATAACTCGCAATTATTAACACTTATAAATACTTACAATTGCAAAAAGCTTTGCAATCGCCTCAAATTCTGTTCTATTTTTAGAATTTTTCATTAAATTAATTTTGTTTAATTAACGAAGGTGAATTAACGAATTGATTTATTTTTTCATCATTGATTTCAATTTAATTTCATTTTAAAATGGAATTTTGCACATTTTTTTGAATGTTCTTAGGCTTATCGTGCAGAAAATGCTTTTCTAATCTAAAGTTTTAAAATTGGTCAATGAGAGTTATAATTAGAGAATTTTATGTGACCACTTATTTTTTGTTGATGCCTTAAAATGACTTATATGGTTATATAAAAATTTTTTAAAAAATCATTGTGTCAAAAAGCACATTAAGCAGATATTTTCCAAAATTAGCACATAAGCACATAAATCACATAAAAAACGCATATTTTTATAAAATTGCAAATCAAAGATTTTATTTGTCTAAAATCAAAATTATGAAGATAAATTACCTTTCTTTTCTCATTGATTAATGGGCAAATTTAATGAAATAGAGATTTATGTCGCTAGTTATAGCAACACATAATTTGTAGTCAAAATATCAGAAAATGTCATCAGTAAAATTAAAAGTTTTTACTTAAGAGTTTAATTTAGAAATTGCTGATGAAAATCTATTTTGTAATTATTATAGGACAATTATAAACCTTCACGATTCTAAACATTAAGAAGTAAGTTGATACAACATTGCAAAGAAAAGAGGCATCAAGAAAAGTATTGAGCTGTCACAAACGAAATACCAGAAGTCGTTAAGGGAATGTTGGTCTGATCATTTAAAAAGTATTCTAATTACAAATCTGTTACTTCATCTCAAAATTTGGATGAGAGAAAAATTTTAAAATATGAAATTTTAATCACAGTTGCTGTTGAATATACTACATTTTAAAAGATCGTCATCATAATCTCACAGAAGAAAGTATCTAAAAGCTTTTATTTGTTAATTTTAACATATTTTTGCTATCGAAAGATTATGAAATTATGCAATTTGATTTGAAAAAAATTTGATTTTTGAGCACATAAACTCCTTTCTCTAGTTATAATTTTTTAATAAATTAAAAATTGAATAACTATTTTCGATTTTTTAAGTTTAAATGTTAAATTTTTACTTTTCAATCGCGAAAGGAAAATCAATGTTTTTTAAATTATTCTAAACATTCTTTCACTATTGAATAACATATTAAAAGCTTTCAAACTAATTATTGAGTATGACAAATAAATTTTAGAAAGTATGTAAAACCAGATCAATGGTGAAGTAATTCTTTGCATGCAAGTAACAGACTCTGACGACATTGTTTTGATCGGTAATGATACTTGCTTTTTTCCTTGTAATAGTAGTTTAAATGAGGCAATTAACGTGTAGAATCAAATGTTGAATTCCCTTACTTAGTGTCTCTTTTTTCTAACAATTAATGGAAGCTTTTATGGTTCCGCTTCTCCGCAAATGCTCACCGCTTTTTTTCTTAAGTCATCGCTTAATGACTCCTATCTTGTATCTCAAATAGTCTCTTCACAAACTATTTTAGCATTCAGTGGCTGAAATCGAATCATTTTGCTTATTTGTTTCGAATAATAAGCGAATTCATTTCAGGAGTGTAGAATTTGTTAAACATTTGAGTTTCGTTGATGGCTAAATAATTTCTTCTACTTTCGCTTTTGCGTTTCTTGAATATTACTTTTAAACTTTATGAAACTTCTTTCGAATTAGCATGTTTAGAATTTTATTTGAAAAATTTTTGTAAAATCGCAGCGACATTTATATTGTCTTAACAGTGTTTATTGCCTAATAGTAATTAAGCAAAAACCTGAAACAAGTGAAGCACAAAAAGTAAAATTTTCATAAGATGTTTTTTTTATATTTCGTTTATAACAACAAAATTTTCTAAACAAGAGAAAATAATTAATAATATAAAATAAAAAGATTCTTCTTTTAAATAATCTTTAGTAAAATCTTAAAAGGAAAATGTTAAGTTTTCTCAAGAACTTGCACATGATTTTAAAAACCTCAAATTTTAATAAACTGATTTTTGTTGCTTTAAAATAGAGTATATATTATACATACACAAGCTAAGAAGATAAAAAAATCGATAAAACATTGCAAAGTTATTTTTTGTTGAAAAAATCTGAACTTAACAAACTTAAAAATGGCATTAAACTTGCATTTTAGAAAATATCTTAAAATTAAAAATGAAAAAACTTTAACTTTTATGGCTGAATTGCTGATATTTGTACTAAATCTTAAAATTTGCCATGATTTCTTTAAATTTCGATCAAATTTAGAGTTAATGTTGTCATATTTCGCTAACGACAGTCGCAGAATCGGACAGAAATTATTTTCAAAAGAAAAGTGTGAAAAAGTTTGCTTTCCACATTCTCACACTTACAAAAATTCACATTCATCGATTCAGGTTGCAATTCGAATACAAATTTACATTTCGATCAAATTTCATATTTGTCTGCTGATGAAATTTCAGTTCTAGTCAGTGCTCTAAAAGTTTGAAGGAAATAAACTGTTTTTCTTTCAATGCAGCGCTTTAATTCAACCAATCTCCAGAAACTTGGGAGATTCTTTTCTCGTATATTCTATTAGCAAATGAAATAATGCATTTTATGTGAGATAAACGAGGTTTTTAGAGAATTGGCGAAAATAATCTTATTGTGCTGTAAATTCTCTTCCTTTGGGAAAATGCAGCTAAAAATGCTTTTATGCTCATGCACTTTTATCCGTTGCATTTGTTATCTTACAAAACTATTGCAGGTTTTCAAAACATTCTTATCATTTGTTTGATAGAATTTTATTGCGAGTTTTTTTAACCAATTTTATTGAATTGCTCTAGTTTCGATGGATACTTTCTATTATTTTTTTTTTGTTATAGACTTTATTAACTTTCACTAGTAGCAAAAATAAGTGCACGATCAAAAATTTAAATAACATTCTTGAGCATAGAAAAGCAATATATTCTGAAATAAAATTTTTGTCATAAGTAGATCGAAATTTGAATATTCTTATATTCCAAAAAGTTGCATTCGCTACAAGCATTTCACGATGGAAGGAAGGAAGGAATAGAGTTTATACTTATGCACGAAAAGTGACTGTTTTTAAAAGTTAGAGACAAAATAAAAAACTGTTCTAGAGATTCTATTCGTTCTTTCGACTTACTTTCTCTACAATGTGACTTAATGTATTCGTATTTTGCGCTCGTAAGCTCGGAGCAGGTAATTAAAGCGAGTAAGTGATGCTTTTAAAATGCATCTTGAATAATTTTGAATGAGTTGAGAGTAAGCATGAATTCGAATTATGTGAAGATATGTGAATCTCACTAGTCTCATAATACGGCTATCGAAAATGCTTGCAAATCAAAAAGGCTTTAAATCGATTATTTTGTTCAATCGAAAATCGTTGCTTTTTCACGCTCTAATCGTCATTTAATAGCGATCACTTGATTAAATATTTTTTGAATAACACTTTAGACTCTAAATGCCAAGAAGAATTACAAGGCAAAACAGTTGCCCTAATGCTTGTAAAGAGACACTCAATACAAAAGAGAATTAAAAAATTCTTTTAAAAATCGCTTTCAAATCTCATTATTTATTGCATTACGTTGCAATCAGAGCAGAAAGATTGACTTATTCTTTTAACGGCGATTGTATTATTAGTGCTTGACTAGTAAAAAGCAGAAAACGAAACGAGTGTCCAATTAACCCCAATAATTAATGTATTTTTGAAATAGGAAAATTCATAATGAATAGAAGCATGTGAAATAAATTTCGCTTTTATTATCGATTGCGACGAGCAAAAAAAAGTTTGCCGATGTTTTTAGCTTATAAAGCCTTTTAAAAATCATGTAGACAAAAAGAATCATTGCGCATGTAGAATTGTGCTTTTCATTGAACAAAAATTGTGTCTGAAGAGTGAATTAAATAAGATTTGTGCGAGTTTCATGAATTTTGTATGTTTCGAATTAGGCAAATATAAGAAAAAGAATAAAAGAGAGAAAAAAATTTTGGCTACGAATCAAACTGTCTTCTGTCAATTATTAATCGATGAATGAATTAAATGCTGCTTGTTAAGTTTTTCACCATAAAACATACATTCATCGTCGTACACTCATGAAAATAAGTATTCGCTTTTCATTCACCCTTAAAACGTCATTAAAAAGCGATCATTTCTGCGTTCACTTTACTATTGAACCACGAAACATGAAATTTTTGCGAGTGCCACTAGCAAAGCTCGCTTCTCTAAAACGCCTCTTCAATTTTAATAATCAATTTTTTATTAAATAATGTTCAATAATATAAAACGAAGGGTGTTAAAGCCGAGCATTGCAAGGCTGAACAAAAAGAAAAAGTCACTCGCGTTGGAAGTGACACAAAATTATACGCAATGCGAAATAAATTTGTAATACATCTTTTTTTTAAAATCTTTATTTATTCAGAAAACCAAATTAGACCAAAGGTCTACTCTTCCTTTGGTTTCTGTTTTGAAACCAGAGAATAAAAAAGAATATAATTGTAAATTAAATAAATAAAAGAGATTTCAGTTGAAAGTTACAAAGTCAGTCTCCTCTCGTAATTGTGGTGGCAAGCCACTCCACACCATCACTCCTTTAATTCGGGCACTCGAACAAAGCAAATATTCAAATGACAAATCTTCAGTCCCTTTAGCTTCTTGAAATCAAACATCTCTGACTTCAGACCATTGATAGTCAAAGGAGGGCCAGGATTCAGTTCAACATTTCCCAAGATCAGCAGAAACCGAACAATAAGATGCAAATGAGTCATTGTTGTAAATTCGTGAAATCGAACCGTAAAAAACTCTTGAGACAAATACGCTTGAATAAACTCATTTTGTACATATTTTCACACCAATATGGTCCTGAGACATTTCTTCACAAGTCCTATACACGCCTTATGACAGAAACTGAATATTAAGGTACAAAAACCTCAAAATTGTGAGGAGCCCAAACTTTGTTCAACTGCACGTTACTACAACAATAATACATTTTTCCGCAATACATTTACTTTTGAGCTGCCTTTCGTTTGCTTAAGGCTTCACATATATTTTCACCGAACTTTCTTTTTTTATTTTTACGAGTTAAAATCTAAAACTTCGACTAAAAGTCAAATCTCTGTAATCTCACAACTTATTTATCCGACATTCTCGAAAATCCGATCAAAAAAATTTTGGACCAAAAATTTTTTTTCAATACTCATTATTTTCTAAAATCAGACAAACTCTGTGTTTCAACATATTTTTTGGTACACTCGACTACGAAAAGAGAGGTTCGAGGTTATCTTTCTCCATTTAAAACTGTTTAATTTCAATGTTAGATATATCAATACGATAAACAACTTTTCGGCTATTATTGTAGCTTCTATTGTTTAACACACATTTTAACACAAACATGACAAATATTATTCTACTGATGACAATGAAATCGATATCAAAATGACATCATAGAATTTTCTAGTTTAGCTTTGTAATAAGCAACTTTTCTACAAATTGAACAAATTTTATTATCACAATTTTCTAATGTGTAATTCTTTAAACTGACAATTTTCTTTAATCTACGTCTGTAATGGTGATAACTAAAGATTATTAACTTTATATTTTTAATATTTCACGAGCGAAATTTGAATTTAAGTCGAAATTGTTGAAAAAAGGGCTTCACCATTCCCACCATTGGACACCCACGGCAAGCACAGACATCTAGGCTCACGATATTAACACGGCGACAGACGCGCAGCATGACAAAAATACGCATGAAGTTAAATCACGCATGAGATCATAAAGTACGTTAATTAAGATGATGTCTCATACTAATTTATCTTTGATATAAAATTAAGTATAAACACAGAATTTAAATTTTATTCAATGCCAACTAGTTTCATCTTTTTAGAAAGCCATCATCATCATCATCATCGTTTAATTTCTATTTGTTTTTACTTAATTTTACATCAAAGATAAATTGGCGTGAAACAATTTATTAATTATTCTCAATTATTAAACTTTGACAGTGAAATCAATTTAAAAAAGCAAAAAGCGTTATTAAAATTAAAACAATTTTGTTCAAAATGAAAAACAGATTTGATTCACTTTGACAATCGGCTCTTTTCTCGAGAAAACTTGTAGTGTTTTTCATCTGTTCTAACTACGATATAATCTATTTCTACGCGCAATAATTAAAAAATTCATTTGCTTTGTGTATATAAAAAAAAAATTTCGTGCTTTTTGAACGCGTGTTTTTCGATACCAAGTTTTTCGCGTCCGTACGGCTTCTAGCTGCTTGCGTGTTTTTGTCAGCGTCCGTGTCGTGTCACCTTGCGTACACAAAATTTCGTGACACGAAGGCACAGTCGTGCGTGCTTGCTTCAGAGCTCATCGCTTTCGTGTTATGGTGTTCAAACGGATAAAGCTCTATTCGAAAACATTGCTCCATGTGGCAATCTCAAAATTCGTGACATAATTCATTGAAAATATTACAAAGTTTAAAAATAAACAGCGATTAATTTTATTTACCCAGCAAGTGCGAAAGTTGTTTTGACACTTTTTCTTAAACTTTTTCTTTTTTATGCTCGCTTCAAACGCCTCAAACAAGATGCAGAAAATTTTAAAAATTATTTAAATCAAATAAAAGAATTTTTTCTGTTCAAGAAAGAAAAAGTTAGATGCACCAAAAAATCGTTTCTTACTTAAAATCAAATTCTGATATTGCAAAAAAATATTTACAAACGTTTCGACAAACAAATTGAGAATATGGGAGCACAATTTTCAATCTCATAACCAATTTTTCTCGAAAAATGACTCTAGGGCGAATTTTAAATTATTTAAAGTGAAATCGGCAACTAATTTTAATGCGCTTGCAAACTTTTGTGAAACTTGTGTAAACAAAGTTCAATTCAATCGATTACAACAAATTAAAAACCAAAAAAAGTATAAAACAAATTCAACGATTTTCAGGAGCCATTCAAAAGTTGTGTGAATCAAAAAGATTGTGCGCGACCTGATAAACGGGAAAACGAGAAAAGAATAATCCTCTCCAATAAAACAGAATAAATCAAATGTTCGCGTTACAAATACGAAAGCGTAAATGAACTTGTTGGCGTTCGGTTCACGCGTTTCTATGAGAAAAATTGCGACAATAAAGTGCAGAAGTTTCGATTGCAGTCGACTTCATGTGCATGCGATCCGCTTCAAATAAAATACTGTGAATTAAGTTTTTGCAATCAAAAGAAACAATCTCTTTAGATATTCATTCGGCATGCTGAAAACTGAAAAAAAACCAGAACTTCGACATTTTTTCGAAAATGTTCAAAGTGTTACTAGCAAGTTTCGTGGAGAAAAGGCGCCTTTAAGTGCCATCAACTCATTCACTTCATAAAGATTTTTCTAAATTATATTTTGAAGTTGACAATGATTTATGTTGAACGTTTTTGTTTTATGCTTTGTAGAGATGATTATTAATTAAAAGCAAAAACATGACACAAGCATTTATCTTTCATTTATTCGAGGCAGGTTATTTTTCAATTTTACGCTTGAAGCATTTTAAGTATTTCCACTTGAAAACCTTCATTAAAGCAATCAAAAAATTGACGCGCAAATAATGTTGAATAACTTCGCTCAAATCTTTAGCAAAATATGAAATATTGTTTTCTTAATTGAAGGGCCAAATGCGTGTGTCAATCGGTCATTTCGACGTTGATTGCTTGGAAAATAGCATTTCATTTCTTTACGATCGCGGCGATATTTACTTTCTCTCTTTTCCTAAATGATCTCGCTATCGATTATTACTCATCAATCATTTCGATTCTTCAATTCGCTTTTCATTAATCATTACTCGCATTCAATATACAAATCACAATGCGCCAATTGGCTTCATTATAATAACTATCGTTCAAAGTTTCAAAAGAAATCATTTTGTGGAATCTGACAAATAATTAAAGCTAATTTATGAAGATACATGGACAAAATACAGCTTTTAATTATTCGCGCTGTTTTAAATTCATAAATTAAGATTTAATTTCCTCAAAATTGATCATAAATTATTCAAAGCATTTTCACTCATTACATTTAAAACAAATATTAAAATCAAACCACCCTCGTTCGTGTTATTCTAGAGTATTTATAAATACAGTTAAACCTCGTTTTTATGAATATATTTATGATTATATTTTTCATCACTCATAGTAGTGATATTACCCCTTTTTTATTAACTCCTCGCTTTAATGAACAATTTTTTATGCAATAAGTGGTTGATAAAAAACAGGATCTACTGAATCTCTTGGTTTATATATTATAAAATATATAAAATATATTGAAAGTTTAAATTTTTAAAAAACAAAAAATCTAAATATGAAACTCGGCGACTGTGTAAAAATGAAATTGATTAACATCTTATGAGCTGCACTCTGCACTTTTAAAGCTAAATGAAAATAAAATTCTTATTTGGACGAATATTTAATATTCGATGAGTAACATGTCTACTTAGAAATAGAAACTTTGCATTAACTCGAAAGTCAGAAGTTATGTATAGAATTTTAAAAATTTTCAAATGAATAAAACAAAAATTCAATTTTGAGCATCGAGAAATTTAAAAAAGCTTGTGAGAGCCACTATTCAATAAGTAATTCGAAGCGTTCGCTTTTTGCCCTTTAAACTCCGGTTGCGGCAGCTTTTGAAAAGGATGCGAAGAATGCAACAAACGTCGTAAAGCGACATAAAATAACGCTTCTACAATCTTTTTGCAAGCGGCGATCGATTTTTCTAAAATTCTAAATGCGTAAACTGTAAACTACCTCCGAAAAACAAGAATCCGCCTGAAATATGTTCCATCATTTACCGGCTTAAAATCGAATAAAATATGAATAATTCTGTTTGACTATCGCATTGATTGAAAAACAAACAACAAAGATGCAAGTACAATGATTCTCGATTGCTAAGAAAGCAAACATCATCCATATTTGTCACTATGGACATCGTCCATATGTGTGTGTTTATTTTGTTTGAATTTGCTTGTCAACGCATTGATTGTAGTTTTTTTAAATGGGAGACGAATAAATGAACAAAATACGCTCGCGAAAGAAAGCGAAATTATAAAGAAAAAACACATTGAGTATTAATTGAAAGAAGAAGAAAAACGATTCAAGCTGATTGCCTTTTCTTTTGAATGAATGCATTTAGTTCTTTGTTTTATCGATTTCGATGTATAATTGTTTTCACCTTTTTGTTTTAAGTGAATGAAAACTTTAAAATTGAGAGCTTATATATATTCCAAACGAAAACACTTTGAATGGAAATTTTGAAATCAAAATTTAATTTCTTCTTAAATATGAAACAGTTGTCGATTTTATAATTTGTAATCGAATGTTACTCCGCTTCGAAATTGCGAACAAAGCAGTTTCGAAGCAGTTTTCCGTTTTTAAACATCGCATCTCAAAGATGAAAATGGGATTACATTAAAAAGCCATTACTGTTACCATCCGAGCATTAGTGCAATACTGTTTCGACATTTCTATAATTCTTGCGCACATTGCGCACATTGAATGCAACACACGCATTTACTTTTAAACTATACGTTGGAAAATGCTAACCGAAAGCTTTCATTAAACTACTGTCATAACGGTATAACAAATTACCTGTTTTAATGCAACCGTTTATTTGCAGTCACTTTACCGCTTTCGCAATATTTTTCGAACTTAGAGTAAATGAAATAACTGATAAAAATCGATGTTCGTTTATTTTCTCTTTCGAGAGCCAAATGAATCCCAATCTAGACCATCATTATTACAGATTTCACCTTAGTCGAGTCAAATTTTGGCAGAAATTTATTTTAAAAAATTTCGCTTTTCAGACAATCCATTTGTTTGCGATTGCAGCGTGGTTTGGTTCCGTGACTGGATCGTATCCGAAGGCGCTGGAGTTGTTAATATGCCTAAGGAAACAAAATGCAATTCGCCTTCGGATCTTCAACATAAAGCCATCGTCGATATACCGTACAATCGATGGATATGTAACAGTTCTGCCTTCAATACATTCGAAACGATAAAATTCGCTGTGTTTAAAGTATGTTCAATAATTATTTTAAACAAAATCATTTTGAAAAATGGATGATCAACATTTTTCGGAGAGAGTGTAGAAAACATTTTCACGATTGACAGCCAGAAAAAAGTGACAAAATATCCATCGTAAATAAACTATTACAATCATTTCTAATACATATCTTCTGTACAATTGTAATATGCGGTTACTATTGTAAAAACCATTTTTGATGTCGAGAAAGGAAAGCGTTTTGAATTAAGTGTTTTCTATTGTTCACTTTTTGTTAAAATATTTTCTTCGATAATTTTAGTGTAAAATAAAAGAAAATATAAAATCGAATTAAATTTATTAGCGTCTAAAATCTAAATTAAATATTTTTAATTAGCGGAACTTCAAAGGAGAATATTTCAAATTGAAAATAACACTAAAAAGACTGCGTTTATGCAAAATTTGGCAAAAATAAATTTAAAAACTCTATGTGCTCTGCATAAAGATGATTCTCAATATGCAAAACAAAATTCGTTGCATTCAACTCTTGGTTAGTTGCCATTTGTTTATATATTTTTATATATAAGCTATTAATTTAATACACTAGTTGTTTGTTGATTTTTGAAGCTTGAAAACAAAAAGATGCAGAAAAAACCAAGTAAATAATGTTTTAAGCATACATTTACTTTCATAATAAGATTATCCTTTTGTTTGAATAGCAAAATTCTTTTCTCTTTGCTCTAATTTAATACATTACAAAACCTTTGCTTGAATAATATCTTACAGAAAGGTTACTCATTCGCTCGTAAATTCATTTTAAATTCCTTCATAGGTCGAAGACACAAGATATTAAAAATCATAAATATGAGTATGTAAAATCTAAACTCTACTGAACGTTTTTTAAATTATTCATAATTATATTACGAATTCTACGTAAACGTAGTACAGAGTGTCCACTATAAAAGTATCCGACTTCGAAAGCTATTTATAGAAAAGATCTTTATGAATTTACTCAAAATTTTAATTTATATCTTAGACCTGTTGATAATTAATATTCAATAGCAATGCGAAAAATTTTGAGAAAAAAGCTTAAAAACTAACGACAATTTCACAATTGTAAAAAAGTAAGATTTGAGAATTTATTTTTTATTGAAGTGAGTATGCTCTGATGCTTGAAAATCTACTTCTATACAGTTAAAAGGGTCGAGCTGGCGTAAGTAAACAAAATTTTCGCTAGAAGTTGAATGTTACAGTCAATAATCGTTGATTTGCCTCTCAAACCTTCACAGAAATTCAATATAATGTCAAAAGAAACTGGTTTGCTGCTCTGAGTGACAGAAAAATTTTTCTGAACCATAAAATAATCAAAATTTTTAATTACTACATAAAGGATAAAAATTATTTTTTAAAAATCTTAAATTGTATAAAAATATCTTTCATATTATATCATAAAAACAAAACTAAAAATTTTTTCTGGGCAGTCAGCCCGAAATTTCTAAAAATTTGTAAAAATTTTGCCGAGTTTTCAAATTTTTAAATCCAAATACCGATCCTTATCCAAATGATTTTTAAAGTTTATTATATATTTGATTGATATACATGGATTTGATTAAGATTTTGTGAGTAATGAATAAAAGTATAAATTTGAAAATTCTCATAAATTTAAAGCTGTAAATGTATCTCTCTGTCTCTCTCTACGTCCCTTAATTTAAGGATAGTTTACATAATAATTGTTGAATATTAAATGAACATCATAGCTTATCATATATATAAATTTTTATAAAAATATAAATAATAGAAGGGAAGTTATTAAATTTTAAGTTGGGATACTTTTACAGCGGACACTGTATATTTGAAATTTTAGATAATTTGTGCAATTGATTTTTTGATTTGTTGACTGTTTTACAAACAACAGATGATGTTAATTATTTTATTCTTATTTTAACTTCTAAGACGAAATAATCAAACTAATCAAAATAATTTTTCAAAGCTTCTTACTGAACCTTCATTTTTTTATTAATCATAATAATTTGAAAAATAATATGCGAATTAAAATTTTTGTAATTTCTTTTCTTTTATA
>NCKU01003240.1:0-15766 GCA_003675995.1 Dinothrombium tinctorium | reverse complement strand
CTTTCTACTTAACGGGTGATAAACAAAAACAGTCATCAATGTCTGTGAGTGTAAACCGAGCTTCACATCAAGGTATGTTTTTGCTTTTCTCTTCGGCCATTTCTCCGCAGCGAGAGCAAGTGTCCACCGTGTTCACAGCACGAGCATACACCTTATTATTAGGGCAATCAATGTAATGTGTGTCCGATCTAATGATGATGATGACGCAATCGTTGCTCGATTGCGAAGGAGAAATTACCAGGATTTGAGTGATACTCGCTTACATCGCTTCTCACAAGTGTAGAATCGATTATTTGAACTATTTGTTTTCGAGTTTTCGAAATTTGTCTCAAGCTCTCTCCACAGATCTTTGTCTCATAAGTGTCCAGTGATATAGGACACTTGCTTCTGCTGAGGCAGCAGCAGAGATCGAGCATCACTTGCGAACGAAACTTGCTCTCGCCGCGGTGAAAAGCAATAAAACAAATGCCAGCAATTTAACCGAACGCAACTTACGAGTTCGCCTCTTCGACCGCAGTTCACTCGGAGGCTGCGAGACTCGCAACCATTTCAGTGTCGCTTCACGAGGGCCCGATCCTGTTGCCTCTCTCGCTGCTTATCGCTTTACACCAACAATTATCGCATTTGGTTTCTACGTGATCACACTCGCCGCAACCCTTGCATTCAACACATTGTCATCCATTACAACCATTAAGCGTTATATAATTTTCAGATGCATTGAAGACACGGCATTCGGTTTCCGCCTACCATTTATTAGAAACAGTTATTATAAATTACGCGAACGTCGAAACATTCTCGCTGTGAAACGTGAACAATAGCGAACATTGTTATGAAACAAATATTACTTTGTGTTACAGAAAGTCTCCGCATTAACAATCACAAGCGCTCCACTTGTGATATTTCGACGGTTTCTGCCTTAAAATGCTTTCAAGTGTTTGTTGCTCTTGTCACACAATGTACCAGCAGTTCGGTGTTTGCGGTCAACTTTCAACTGTGTTCAGTAGCAAGAATGTCGCGAGTAAATTCGCTGTTTGCGATCGAGTCGTGTGTGTGGACAATGGTGATTCTAAACAGCTCGCCGGTAACTTACCAATGTAATTAGCTTTTTTCTATTATCATTAATTTGGTATTCATATTAATTAAAACGTTTGTTTCAATGCTGTTTTTGTTTCGAATACTCGCAATGATTAATTGAAGAAAGGCGAAGTGAGAGAATTGCGAAAAGAACTCACGAAAACTGATTTATTATGCAATAATTGAGAATAAAAATAGAGGCTCTGAGACGAGATGCGGTTCGCGAAGAAGAAGAGGAAGAAGAAGAAGCGATGCCGTTTCGCGAGCTGCTTTTCAACGTGAGCGCAAAGCAATTACACAACGTATGAATGCAACTCAACTTTTTATTTATTCGCGCGCGAAAATGGTGTAAAAATTCACGCGAAGTCAATGAAAATTTGATTACGTGCAATTGTGTGCAGTTTAATGCTTCATTCTTATTCACGATGAAGAAGCGAAAGTTGGCTCGGTCCGCGAACGCAAAAATAATATTTATCGCCGCTATTCTGCGCCGTTTCGCAGACACACAATGAATGGGCCGCTTTAAACTTTAATTTCGCTATAATTTCCTGGAGATTGCACAAAGACATTTTCCGATTTGTTTCATTCTTCGCTCGCAACAAAGCCGTTAATTACGAGCGACGAAAACAAACGCGAGCAGAGGTGCGGCAGAGCAAGAACAAAGCTGCTGGGCAGCACTGTGCGACCGCAGCTCGACTCTTGCTTGCTTCGCCAACTCAAATCTAGAATTAATTGCGTTCGGAGAGAGATAATAAACGTCTCCACGGGTGCGGAGAGAGCAGAGTTTGCATCTCGCCTCGCACGGTGTGCGCGCTCGTGAGCGTTCGCCGCAGTCTAGACTCGAGCCAAGTTTTTCAAAGCACTCAAAATAATAAACTTTGAATTATTTATTCGCGAAAAAGACGAAAAGCGAAGTGAAAACATAATGGAAGTTAAACAGAGAGAAATTTCGCTTCGGAGCCATTTTCTCAATTTGCAAAGTTTGTGTCAAAGTAGAGTAGAGGAGCTCTGTTCTCGACGAGAGCAGCAGCAAAAGTTGGTCTTATTATTGTTGCATGTTGGAGAAATAATGGAACGCGAAATCTTTCGCGAGGAAATATAAGAAATCCAAATTCAATTGTTATTTGTTAACAATATGTGTGTGCCTTCGGGTTAACCTTTCAAATTGTAAACGTATTGAGGATAGCTTCGCTCGAATGTCAAACACATGTGACATGAAAAAACCCAGCGATGTGACATTTTTTGCTGCCTTCGCTGCAGACCGAGCAAAGAACAATCGCTGTGCAGCACACGTCGTGTCCAGCGAAAAGCGCCTATAAACTGTAATTAAGTAATCAGAAGCGTGCGATGGCTGGGCTCGCGAGCCGTGCTCCGCGATGCAGTGTGCAGATAAATCGCCATAAGCAGGCATCATTGCAAAGGTAGAGTAATCCACGGCATCAGTGGAATCAACAAAGTACACGATAGCGATATCTTGTCGATTATAGACCATAAACGGGAATGTGTGCAGAGCCTTGATGCGAGACTCGAATCCAGTAAAGTCCAAATATTGTGATCACTGCTATTACGGTGATGACTGCAGTATTCTCTCCTGCAAGTGAGTCGAACGCGAATAGAACAAAGCCGCGTTTCGAAATTGGCTCTTATCGGAATCTCGCTTTATGAGTCTCTCATATTAATGTTTAATAGTTGGGTCCGAGTTACGTTCGCGACTCGTTCACTTATTAAAATGGCGAGCAAATCGTCGCGCGATGTGCACTTTTTATGGTCAATCATAACAACGTTACAATGGCAATAAATAGACGCGGTTTGTTGTGCAATTCTGCCAATAAACGCGAATCGATTCCGCAACAATAACCGAGCGAGCAACGCGAGTTCGCAAGTGCTCGACGCATTCATTATTAATGACCGCCTAACTGATTTTAATCATGTAACATTTCGTGATTCACTCGTATCATCCATCGCTCTCCATGCTTTCTATGCTCGCAGCATTCGCTAATTTAACACACTCTCGCCTCGCTGTCGACTGGCCTCGGTAATAAGCGCTCGCTGTGCGCCAAACAGATACAAACAATTTGCGAGTAAATCGCAGACGAGCAGCGTACGTGCACTTGCGAGTGTAATGAAGTTTGAAGCAGTGCAACACGGTGCGATAGGTGAGAACAGTGCAATCAGTGACATTGCATTAAAAAAGGAAACATTATGACAGTGAAAGCATCATCACTTCTTCGGGCTCCTCTGGGCTTCGCTGCCATTTCGCGCATAAAGCAGATAGATGAGTTTACCCAAAGTTTAAGTATAATTCGCTGAGCAGCGAAACGGCGATTATTGTGTTTTCTTTCGTTTCGGTGTAAAATCAACGCGCATTTAACAGCAGAATAATTCTTTTACTGCGCGTAGCGACGCATCCAAACTCTGTGCAACAGACGCGGTACCTAGATTCGCGCATAATTGCTGCCATTAATTTGCGTCTGATGCACGCCGTGAATAAAGATTGCGCGCTGAATGCGAATGCGAATCGGCCATAAAGGAGCTCGTCTTAAGACTTTCGCTGCGGAAAACTGTAATTTAATAAAGAACGTAAGCGCAATACATTCATCACTGGCATCGTTTAATGACACCGTGCACCATTGTGAATTCATGCAATGTTTTTCAGGTGTGTCCACAATATGCGAAATTTGAAGCGAATCGTGTAAGCATCATTTGCTTGTGAGCACAGTCGGAGCCGCGTTTGCTTTAAACCAGCATAAGTCGAGTGTGGGGTCGATTCCGTTCGTTTCGACAATGCAAAGATTTCTTTCGCAACCGAGAGATCTGTACACAAAGAAGCTTCTTGAATTGAATGAATAAAACGAATTTCAATCGTGTTTACAAATAGACTCGTAACTCGAGAGCAAAAATCTATCTTCTTGAAAGAGATGAAAGTAAATGCATAACAGAGTAAATACAACGAGTAACTGTATCTTGATGATTATTGATGGTGAGCCTCTCGCAGCAACGCTCCGCCAAATTGATGTGTAGAATATCGGCGAGGCGAGTGGTCACGGTGTCGCTGCAACGGGCGCTATATAAATGCGAGTGTGGACCGAGCGCCGTTTCGCCCGCGGCGAAAGCGAGTGAATTTGCGGCGAACGAAACCGCGTCGAGATGCGGCAAAGAAGATTAGACACGAAAGTAAATGTATGTTGGACTGAATTTCCTGTGCGATGCATTCGCGAGCGTGTCGCACCTGAAAGCTAAACTGAACTAAAGCACTTTCCAATATAAGAGATAAGCAGTTTCGACACTCTTTCGCTTCTTCTTTAAAGGAAGTTTATAACTGAAATCCGCACGATTGAGCGCTACATGTTTTGACACTTTCGGGACTCATCGTATCGCTAAGCTTTTTATTTCGCCTTTGTTCCGATAAACCTCCAATTTTCGAATCACGTCTCATTGTCTTAATCACCTCGAAAGGAGGAGAACACTGTTTCGCAATAATAAAGCAGGACATCGCTTGTGACCGAGAATCGCGCTACGTGAGCTGAGAGCGAGAGCGCTTCGTCCATTGCGAGCGTTCGATCGCATTATGTTTTATATCAGCGAAGAAGCGAAAACTGAGCACATCATAATGCTGTTAAAATTGAGAGAAAGCAGTCGTTCAATTTTCTAACTGCTCTCTCGACGAGTGCACACAATGTAACAGTTGTCCAGCGAACGAGAGCCGCACTCGATATTAAATTTATTTCCTCAAATTTCTGTGCTGCAATTGCTTTACCGCGTGTCAATCATCTGTACAGCCGTTTGTCGAGCTTTGCATCGAGCCATTAAAGCGAAAGTGACCGAAGCGTGCGGGGAAGTAGCGTGAAAACGTCGACAACCGCGTGTGGCTGCCCCTTAAAAAGCACTTCACGTGCGTTTCGCCGACAGCGAATATAACTCAATAATTCGCGAAGAAAGTTACTTTTAAAATCTAAGCTCCAAGCGATTCGAAAGCATTTGAAAAGTGAGTGCGAGTGAAAGTCTTAACAGCGATAATCTCATTGCAAACCCAACGCTATTTCCATAACTGTAATCCTGATAAATCGTTGCGCTTAAATTTTTAACTAAATTCAAAGTAAGCGAGAAAACATAACATCGACAAACACACAGCGTGATTTCGCTTTCTTCGCCGAAGCCAAATTCTTTTCGATTCATTGCGAAAGCGAAAATACTTTTCTATTCAACTGCACTTTATACACGTTGCATATGCTGTTCGCGGCGCTTTCTTTGCAGCCATTCCTCACCGTTCGCTTAAAGAAGCAGAAAAGCGATGAAATTACAGAAATAATTAGCTTTAAACTGCGCTCAATTTTTACATTTTCGCATCGCTTCTTTTCAAGTGCCTTTTATTTCAAGCATTGTGAATGAAAAGCCTTTTCACGGTTTCGCCTCGCCGCAGCCATGTTTTGAAAAACACGCTTCCATTGCAATTATTTCGTGTGAATGCCAGTTAAGCAAACCAAAAACACTCACTTGTTGTTGTCTCCGCGCCTCGACTCGCTAATCGAACGCCTTTTCCATTTTCGCATTTTTTAATACGATTAATTATTTGCTTAATTCGCCTCCGATCGAAACAAGCTGGGTAAACATTTTGTTTTGGACACATTTACGCTTTCGAAACTTTTCTTCGTGAAAAAGTTTCGAAAGAAAGTTTTCGCTTTTAATCGTGTTTCATTGTTTTACTTTGTGTGCATAACATCGAAAGTCCATAACTACAAGTTAAGACTACCAGCACCTTTATTTTGTTTAATCTCAAGCGGCGAACATTTACCATTCTCTGTGTACGCAATGTGCAGAACTCGAGATTTCGCACACTTCAGGTGCAATGCGATTGTATAGGTGTACTTTGTACTTTTTTAGAAGCCTTTCGCACTAGAGCTCGAAAATTGTTTTCACTTCTGGCTTCGAAAGCTAATTCAAAACACAAACATCGCTTTTTCTGCGTTTGAAAATTAATAAAGCGACAAACAACAAAATAAAATTTATCGCGCATATATAAAATTAGCTTCTTTGTATTGCGTGCCTGAGTAAAGTTTGTTGAAGCAAAATTTTTTCACATTTCAATTTGTGAAATTAGTTTTAAAAACACGTTGAGATTGAAATTAGTGAATTATTATTTGCAATGTAATTAGGATAAGAAAAATGAGTGCGAAATGAAATGCATTGGAGTAGTCGAGAAAGAGAGAAAAAGAGAGAGAGAGCAAGGCGAATAATGACTTTAAAATCGAAGCAAGAATCGAATGAAAAATGTTGTGATAGTGAAGAGAGATGTATGCTTTGCTTTTTTCTTATGAAACTAAACGCACATCAAATACGAGAGGAGAGAGAAATGTTTCGAAGAAGTGATGCTAAATCGATTTTTCAACATGAAATTTGTTTAAAGGCCGAATTTTCAATCGTTTTTCGCTGTTTTATTATATTATTTTCGGTGCTACGAGAATATCTTTATAAAGCGCTTCGATAATTGCGTGAATTTGTTTGGAAAATTCATTTGTGTATATTGAACGCTTTTTAAAAATCCGCTTTCGTTTCTCGTCAAACGGACCGTAATCGAAAGAATAAATAAATGATTATTGTTTTAGAGCATCCAACGAGCGCAGTTCAAATAGCGGAATCGATCGTCGTGTAAAACTTTGATCGAAATATTGAATGCGAGCGAAGAAAAAAGCATTTCGAAAATCAAAACTCGTGTTTACACGGCTTCTCTAATTTCGTCGAAAATTAAAAATTACACTTTCCGCTAATTAATTTCAAAATTACACTCTTATTACTGCAAAACTCGTTATTACAATTTTTGAAATTTTTAATACTTTGAACGAAATAACAATTTCAGATGCGTGAACCAGAATAAGCTTTAACGTTCTAAACAATATGTTGCGATCGCGTTTTAAATTATAATGAATATGAATGAATGCGTTCGAGTTCGGCCTCGATTCAGCCACTAAAGTGGCGTCAAAACGCGAGCGATGAAGCGAAACTATCAATAGTGAGCTTAGCGATTTTAAAACGATAATAACATTATAAGGCATTAAGAAAGCGAAGATAAGATTAAAACCATTGTGTGCACAGCAAGTTTATTAAAAGTTGTGCACAAGAAATATATTCTCGAAATAAACAAGATTAAAGTTGGAGCGCTTTGAAAACAGTTTTCAATTAAAACGCGCTCTATTGAAATAATTTCAACGTCAACCCGTATTTATCTTTTTTGATGGACACACAAAAAGAAAGTAATTGCGTTTAAAATAGTTGCGTATTGAAAAGTGAAAACGCAAAAGCGTAAATGCTCGCTGCGAAACTGCAATTTCGATTAATTCGCGTTTCATTTACTCCATTGACGTTGACTCCTTCGCACTCTCCAACTTTTAAGTTCGCGTTTTATATAAAATATTCAATTTTTCGTGAAAAAGGCGATCCGCGAAAGTGAGGCGAACTTTCTTCGTCGCAAGTGAACAAGTCGAGTGATGCGGACGCGCGAATCGCTCGGTTTGTTAGACAAAATGCGTTTTGAATGCGATCTCCTCGAATATGTCGGTGTCGCTTTTACGGAGCACTGATTTCAATCAATTCGTCAATAAATAGACCGAAAAACGTGCAGTTGATAACATCGTTGACAAATCGTTGGGACAAACCGTTAAAGTTGCATTTGGTTATCTCTTTGTCCATTACATGCTTCGACCACCGCTCGGGGAATGAAGCTCTCGCAGCAATGTTCAAATTTGAGAATCAACTCACGTTATAAGCAACATTATTGTGGTCATTTTTATCTGTCCTCTAGGACACAATCCTTGAACGACGCATCGAAAGCAAACTGCCCACCGCTCGACACGTCGAAATCTTGTTTTATAGGTGCAGCCATTGACGCGAGCAGCTCTCGATCTCTCGATGCACAATGAAGCCAATGCACTTTTGCCAATTGCTCTCGACGAGGATGACTTTGTAACACGATTTGAGTGCGGAGCGAAAAAATTGCTCGTTAAGCAATAACACAGTTTATCGTAGCGCAGTGTGAAGGCGGAATTCAAGTTTAAGTTAATTAACAGAGATTAGCAAACAGTTCAGCGACGAATTATACAAATAAGATTAGTTTAATTTCTGTGTTTGAGAGAGGAGAGCGAAAAGAAAAGCGTCGCTTATCTCTATCATTTTTAAATAACTTTTGTCACAGCGAAAGAGAGCATTTTTAATGTGATTAACGGTAATGTGCTTCATGGCTTCAAACATGATTCGAAACTCGGCCATCAATAGTTAATAAAACGCAATTTCCATTTATTTTTTGAAAGTACTGCGATGCGTTGCCGGAGAAAGCAGTGAAATGAAGCCGTTCCTCGACAATGTCTTGTTCACTTGTCGAGCATTTCACTTCACGGCTGCCGTTAATCTCCGACACGATGTTTGCCATTCGCTGTCAAGCTAATCCGCTTTAGACAACGCTCGCAGGCTATCGCTTTGCAAAATATTGCGTCTTCATATTTATGGAATAAAACGAGTGCATTCAAAGTGTAACATTGAAACTAAACTTTGTTTCTTTTTGCTCTTCTTAACAGCTTTGCAAATTTCGCTTTTCCAAACTTTATAGATTTGGTTTGCAGCGCGCACTTTGCGAAAACTATTTTGACGAATTCGATTACAGAGGTCAGCCGCTCGATAAAATCATCTTCTTACCATTCGCAAATATATTATTTTTTCGGTTACTTTTAATCAAAAAATGAAGATGGAAAAACGATTTCGTTGCAATCATTGAAACAGCAAAAATTGACAGAAAAGCGAAATTGATTGAAGTTTTGCGATGAATATTTTATTTGAAAAGCGAAAAACACAGAAAAGGCATCGCTTATGAATTGTGTTCGACGGCTTCGTAATGATTTGCGTTTAATGGTGAAACGCAATAATGATCTTTGTGTCTGTGTTTTCGAATGCGAACAGTGAACAAAATGAAGCGAAAAACATGTGCTTCGCTCGACGCGTAGTTTCAATTTTTGTTTCACTTTTAAAACAAAACAAAAAACCAACTCAAGTCAGAGAACGTGTTGTAATTACAACGCGGTCCCGGAAACAGACGAGTTCGCGAAAAGCGTTGAAATTTGTGTTTTGTGAATTCCAAATTCGAACGCGACTCGATTTTTCTCGACTTTCGCTCGAAACACGCGATTGCAGCGAGCGGCGAAGAGGCGAACAATGGACGACGAGGAGTTGAACGAAGTCACCGTTGAGAAGTATCGCAAGAAGTGGGAAATCGACGAACACTGGAAATTGAGGAAAGCGTTCATTTTACAGCACAAAGATAAGTTCGAATTGAATAGACTTTTGTGTTTGTCGCAAATGTTCGTTAATATTGAAACAATGGACACTGTGTACAGCAACGATTTGATGGCGTTAATCGAGCGTTTAGCCGCAGACATTACTTATTTGCGTAAGTTTCGCAACGCGCGAAAAGCACTCGTCGACGGCACCCTCAAAAAGCGGCAAACCGAAAGCGACGAACAGCCAAGCGTCGCAAACCTCGCGAATGTGTCGCACCATTCAACGCCGTACGGCACGAGTCGACGACCATTTGATCCCAGAGAGACATCATTCGCGCCGTACTCGAAATCGAACGATTTTTACAGCGGTCGCGAACAATACAATTCATTCAAGAGACAGCGCACCTCAGAATCCCCTCGTCATATGCAGCAGCATCAGCAACCGCCGCAGCATTCGTATAATAAACCCCACTTCTCTTACTCTTCGCAAGCAAACTATCATGGATCAGACAAAAAGTTTTCCTCTCGTTCTTCGGCTTCTTCCTTCTTCTCGAACAGCAAGAAGTACGAACATCATTTGGAAAGTAATATTCCTTCGTACGAGACAGTGTCTTACGAGAGTTGCAATCGGAGTTTAGATGAATAATAAAAGTGAAAAATTTTTTCCTCAATTTTTTGTTTTTTACTATCAATTGTTTGGCTATATTATATATAATTATACGTAATTACCTTGGGTATACTACACAATGTAAATCTATTTATTATATAAAATTCAATGACGAACATTTTTTGCGAAACTACGCTATGTAATTTTGCCAATGTTCTTTTTGTTTATATGGCGCGAACAATGTTTTTAAGTTCCGCTTAACACACAATTTCGATGCGAGAATGTAATGAAAGATTAAATTTAATCTTATTATTTTGGCGAGCGATCAATTAATTTATAAGATATTGCTAATTGAGAGATTACGTGGCTGGGTGTCGTTTGTCGAATTTAATTATTACAGCAATTTTCGGACGTGCGGAAGAAAAAAACGAACAGAGAGAAATGGCAACGTCAAATCGTATCGAAAGTTATAGGCGAGGCGTTGAACGCAAGGCGTCGAGCGAATGACGAGCAAAGAAAAACAAACTCTTCGGCTGTCTCTTCGGATAAAGCAATTTTTAAGGCGAACACATTAGAGATGATAAATGATGGACATATGGTAATACTGTTTGGGCTAAGGTTGCAGCAAATTGAAATAAATTTAATATTAACTCGATTTAACAAAGTTCAACTTTCGATACTTGTGCGTTTTTTGAAGGAAAAAGAACAACTGTTACTTGTTCGTAACTTATTTGCTAAAAATCGAAAGCGAACGGAAGAAAAAACAATTCTAAACGCCATTACGACATTTTTTCTCTCTCTCTCACTTCGCTCTCTCGCCTCGAAAACTGTCTTCTCGATATCAACTTTCAACTCACGTTCTTCTCGCGAACCGCGTCCTGTGCTTTTCTCATCTCTCTTTTTTGCCTCTCAATCAATCAAAATAACAAATTGTGTACAATTTAACCAAAATGAAGTAATTGAGTTATCGATTGAAATGCTGTTTTTAACGGATACACGATTTTCTTTCAAATACAATTGTAAATCAATTATTTTCCATTCAAAGTGAAGCCGAATTTGATATTCTATCGCCGAGATTCTTGCCGCGATTGCGGTAGCACCTTTTTAAGCAACTGGCTATCCGCGGTTGGTCTTTTAAATTTTAAGCGCCTCGAATAATCACGTACTTGGTAAATTCATAAAATTTAATTCAAATTACAGCGTGAATACGCGTTGTTTTAATTACATGAAATAAAGCATTGTAAACACGTTCATCGCGTCTGATTTGCATAATCAATAAGCGCAATCATTTTTAAAATGTTTTTTGTTTTCGGCGAATTTTGTCGAAAAGAAAAAAACGCCGGCGTTTAAATTGACGCACCTCGCGATGTGATAAAAGCAGTTTCACACGAATGTAGTGAGCGTGTTAAAGCCGTGTTTCACTTCTATTTCGTGTGAATAAACATAAATCTTGTATAGAAGAATTAGGATTACTTGATTTGCGTTTCAGCGCATCGCTATCCACTTATCACTGCGTTCGAATGGCGTTCTGCTCATAACCCGTAAAATTTGACGAGTGTTTTTCGCTTTTTGTTTGAATAAGCAAATGTGTTTTATCGCGTTGAACACAAAACTGTTTTTTACGGACGCACAAAAATGAGCTCACGAAATTGGTTCATTCAAAAGATTGAACACACCTAACGAGAGAGCGAGGGAGAGTGAAAGAGAGATGATGTCTCAATTAAACTGAACACAATTATCAAAATGAGTGATTACTGTCTTTGCAGCTGTCAGGCCGAGCGCAAAAAACGTGCTTCGAGCGCGCGATCAATTGCGGCCGCCGAAGTGATATTCGCTTCGTTTTTATCGCATTAAGCAAAATCAATGATCGTAATCAGTTTCGCGAAAGTAACAATTTCGTTTTGTATTCAAAAGCGGTTAGATTAAGAGCAGAATAAACGTTTAGCGCAGGTTTGAGTAATGTTTTCGCAAAGCGAATTAATATCGTTGTAATGCATTATGAGGCGGAATTAGCTGTTCGGATAATTTGGCAGCGAATTACTTGTTCACACTTTTAACCGAAAAACTGCGGACTTCACACACAACTGCAGCTTAGTTATGTTATATTTTGTAACACTTTAAGCGAAGAAAAATACTCTAAATTTTTTTTCGAGAATATTTTTGATGATTCTGCAAAGCGACGCAAAACATCAGTCTTCGTATCGATTGCAGGCAAAAAGTTGTGTTCGGCGCTAATATAAACCGTGGCTTCAAAACAAAAACGCTTTTCCCATTTATTATTTATTTTCGTTTCACACAAATACACGAGGAGGAAACTTTTTACCAACTTATATTTTAAAGTCGTGAACGCGGAGAATTATTGAAACGCTACTTTATTCAATACATTCGAAAAAGTTTGTATCATTTTAAATTTTAATGCAACTTTAATGTTGTTTACAATTCACGAGCAAAAAGCAATGATCGCGTTCGCGAAGTGTGGAGTAAAAAGCGACCACCTTTGTAATCGAATTGCTGTCCAAATTTGCGCTCACGTTTCGCTCCTCTCTTAGCTTTTAATATTCACTTTTTAAAATGTTTGAAAACAAAATTCTACACAAGCAGCTAATGACAATTGTACACTTGTATTGAATATTTTGCAAAAACGCGATATCGATATGAATAAAAGATTTCCATCTTTCAACCTTTGCCTCGCTGTATATTCGCTTCGTAAACTTTTTAATTTTTAAACGCTTAAAGGAAATATCGCGCAAATACTGTGCGTATGTGTTTCAAATTGAGTACTTACTCTGTTTTCTCCTCTCGCTCTCCTCGCTGTTTAACTCAATTTGAAAAGGCCAAATTTAAAGTTTAAAAAAGTGCGCATCGTGTATATACGAGCTTAATAGAGATGCGAACACAACGTGCCGAGCTTTCATCGCTTTTTTAATGTAGATTTTTAAATGCTTCTGTTCACGAAAGCGTGTGTGGATTCGAAAGAAATAGAAAAACGATCTTAGATTTACTGATTTCGCAAGCATCTCGCTGCTGTAAGCTTGCGAGTTCGATGCTGGCATCAAACAAATGGCTATTTGAAACAAATTTAAAACTGAACACTGGTAAACTCTTTTTTCTTCGCGAATTTTTCTCTTTACTCAATCGTGTGCTTGCGAGTGAGACATGCGAGGCATAGATCTGCGTCTAATGTCAGGTAGAAATGCGATTTGCGTAACGAGTGCTTGACAAAAGAGAAGCTATTTCTTTGAAAGTGGAGAGCGTTTCGCGAAGATAACAATGCACGAAATACAAGCCATAAACAGACGTTTATTGAATAAATATTTCACAAATGACAACTATCTTTAAGTAGTTTATATTATGCATTTTCGGCGACAATATTCATTTTGGCGTTTTATAGCGTATTTTAGAGCAAAAATTGCTTTACATATTCGCTTCGATTGCAAGCGCAAACGTGTAAACGTAAACTTAAACGAGATGCACTCTGCGATTATTATTTTGTCGTTACACGGATTATAACAATTAACAAACAAATGCATTCGTTTGTGAGTGTCCAATTAAGCAAATCACATTGAAATGTGACAATTAAAAGTGGAAATTGTGACAAGACGAGTGTGGATCGCAATTCATACGAAATTGTAGCGATAGTTTTGGGCACTTGCAACTGAACTTGTTTCGATGGCTAAAGGCAAATATTTGCTGTAAAGCCTATCAATTTTGTTACTGCAAAAGGAATGAAGAAAAATTTCGTCGTTTACTCGACGTTTACTTTCGCTAGCTTCGTGAGGACCAGGATTTGCCCCTAAGTTACGTGCACTGCGATCTAAAACAGTGATGTATGCTCGCCACGATTGAGCTCTGCAGCGAACGACATATCGAAAACACGGATAGAAAGATTTAATTGGTAACTACTGCTAATTACCAATTTGTGTCAAAATCAATACACCGAGCTTCGGTTTGCGGAAAATAATGAACAAGTATCGCGAATTGTAACGGCAACGAGAAATGTTGCCATCATTAAATTTGTATGAATCGAGGGGCTCAAAAGGGTAATGAAACGCGTATACAGCGATGTCAGATCTTCTCTTCTTGCTTCCATTCTGTCGAAATGAGAACTTTAATCATTTAAAATGATGTTGCTCTCTTCGCTTCGCACCGCATCCTTACGTTTGCATCAATGAGTTTCGCAGATTGTTTGCGTATGAAGTGAGCAAAGCTCTTAATGCCATATAATATTTACTCAATTTGTCACAAACGACCACCGGTGTGACCGGCCGACGGTTTCGCTTATTGTTTTCAGCAAAGCAATCGCTCTCCGAAATAAATGAAACTTTGAAACGTGAAATATTGAGTTTAAGTTTCGAACGAAATAAAAGAAAGAAAGCGAAGTCAGAAAAGCTTTGAAATGGCGATCTTTGAACGCTTTAACTAAATCTGGACGGAAGCAGTAATACGCACGCAGAGAAGTGTTCAAAGTTTCACTTGGCTTTGGTGTACATTTCGAGAGGCCGATGCTAATTGCCGCTTGCTCCATAACACTTAAATGCGGCTACTTCGAGAATATTTACGCTCTCGTATTGGCTGCTTCGACAAACTCATGGCTCATTGTTCCGTCAGCTATGAGCAGGTTAAAAGCTAAAGTGTAGGACAAAAAGGTTGATACGCACACACACAAGTACATAGAGTTGACGTGATTTCTTCGAAAGAAGTCGACGAGAAGTATTTGTTGTTACTTTGAATGAAAGCAACAAAACACGAGTTGCTTTGAACGGAACAAAGAAAGCAATCGATTTGTTGCATATTAAGTGCAGCAAAATCGGGCTTCGCTTCATTTCGACTTCGTGAAACTTTCTTTTCAAGAATAAAAAACTTCAATTGAAATGCACACAAAAGCGTACGAATGCAGACACGAGCAGAAGTTTGAGACAGAAGTGAGGCAGAAATGCTGAAATAATTGTTGTGTAATTACGGGAAGGATCTGGTGTCAATTACAATTGCTGACAAAATAGATTAGACTCGCAATTAAATGAATGGTTAAACTACAAACTTCAGGCTAAATTGAGTTTGATTTCCGCTTCACGTTCGAGAAAACAGTTACTCTTTCACAATTAATTAGTTGACAGACGGTTCATCATATGCTTCATGTCCATTATTTGCGTTATCTCCGAATGCGTTGAAGAAGGAAATCACGAAGACAAGGATTGTGGTAATTGTCGGTGTAAAGCGATAAGGAGGAAAAGATGCGACAGAATCGTGTGTTTGTGAAATGCGATTGAGATGATTGTGAAGCTCGCAGTTCCCGACACTGTGGTCAAAGAAGCGAATTAGTGACTCGCTTTTTGGTCAGATCTTTCACATTTGTTTTACTCTTTCTTACCGCAGCGAGAGCAAGTTTCACTCGAGAGCGATGCTCACTCTCTGCAACGCTCGTAGCGAAAGACCACCACACACGTGCCCTATATCATAAGACGTATATATGAGCAAGGATTTGCGGACAGTGCTTGAAACAAATTTCGAAAAACTCGAAAACAAATAGCTCAAATAATCGATACAACTGTTGGAAGCAAGAGATGCGAGCGAACATCGTTCAAATCCTGGTAATTTCTTTCTCACAAGCGAGCAACGATTGCATCATTATCATTATAACGATACACATTACACTGATTGTCTTACTGATGGAGTGCGTGTGTGGACATTTGCTCTCGCGGCGGGCAGATCGCGGAAGAAAAAACTTACCTTGATGTGAAGCTCTGTTTTCGCTGACTAGAATAGACGATTTCTCTTGTTTATCACCCGTTAAGTAGAAAGTAAGTTGTGCCTCATTGCTGATCCG
>NCKU01003239.1:0-15773 GCA_003675995.1 Dinothrombium tinctorium | reverse complement strand
TGTAAAAAATCGAATATTTTATCGAATATTTTTGGATTTTTGACCGAATATATATTCGAATATTTTGCCTTAAAATAATCGAATATTTTCGAAAGCCTATTGATTATGCAAATGAAAACAAAAATCGATCGACTAAATTTTCAGTTTCATTGAAATTGTAATCTTTAATCGTATTGTTTGTCGTAAGCATTGTTGTGAAGCGATTATTTTTCTGCAAAGTTTGAATCAAATAAGCGATAAAATCGAAAATTAAAGCTTCACTACAAACAACGATTCAGCAAGTGTTTGGATTAACATAAAATTTGTGTCATGAAAAATGTTTCTGCGATTTAATGAATAAAAACGCAATAAAGATAAATGCGCATTAAGCTTAATTCGCTCGCTTTGAACTGAATGCTCGTGTTTGATTCGAATAATAAATGAAAATGTTCTCAAAAAGATGATATATTTTGTTTTGCGACCAACTGAATTTCAGTAACGCTCGAATTTTACACGTTGAACACAGAAAGGGTGAATAATTCAGCATCTGTCAATTTATTGTCATCTATATCCGAATCGCTTACCTCTGCTTCCTACAAATGCGACCGTTTCTCGCATTTGCATTCTCCGAAGCTTATGCATTTTAATCTCTATTTTTCTTTTTTTCGACGCGAATTTTAATTATTTTTGCTTTTCAAGCCGCATAATTAAACAGAGAATATTTTTAAAACTTGCATTTTGAAAATTTTTATTCAAATAGTGGAGATAAACGTGCACTAGTTATGAAAGATTGTGCCTTTCGAATTTCAATTTAATCAAGAGAAAAAGAGAAACAGCGTTTGCAAAATAGTAGAGTTTGAAGTGCTCCGTTCGAAAATTGCTTTCGAAAGCGCGAGCTTCTTGTTGACAACAAACATATTTTGTTCCATGTTACGAAAAATTCTTGCCACTCGTTTTCACTTTGTCAACATTTTTATGATTTTCATGAATTGATTGTCAGCAAAAAGAAGCGAAATCGAAGCGAAGCTTCATTCCGAATTCCAAAAAAAATTTATGCATTATTAAAGTGAGTGTTTGCATTAAACGAAGCCGCTGTTTTGTAGTTGCTGCTGATTGTTATGAGCGCGAAAAAACATCGAGCGTCAAGCAGTGCGCTAACGAAACTTTTCTTTTGCGACAAACAGCATTTTCAAAATTGGATTCGATATAATGTATAATATGTTCTCGAAGCATTGAGCGCGCCACATTTTTAATGCAAGATTAAAGCAAGATAATTAGAGAGTTTTTGCGAGTTCAGACAGCAAGTGCTCTCGGTGATTGAATACGCATCATTCATCATTTCTTCGCGATATTGCGTTTCCATTGATTTCTGATCACGACAAAAGCGCACTTCTTTACATTCGTCGCCGAATTGATAAAACTCTTGCCATCAACTGTTCACTCCTTCGAACATGCATAGCGCTGCTCGCGCGCGAAAACAAAATTCAACGCAATTTTAAATTTTTGAAAAATGAGCAAAATATTGAATATAAAATTTGTTTTTCTTGAACATTTTCAGTTGAATCCCGAGCTTAATATAAATTTTCGCTGCGAAATTGAAGTCAGTTGATTATCGCAATGACTGTTGTACGAGTCTACAGCGAAACACAAACTTTCGCAATGAACAAACAAAATGCATTATGTTAATAAAGATTTTACAGATGCATCTGACATAAGCGCTCAGCTGAAATATTTGAATTTACGAATTTTGAAATGTAAAAATGAAAATTTCCATTTGCTTCGAATGCTTAAAGTGCAGCAAAAATTTTTAGCGACTCTCGAAATGAATATCGTGCTTGGTAAAATACTACGACAGGAGATTTTTTACCCTCTTTGTTCCTCATTACGTTTAAGAACACTCTTTCAGAACAAAACGCCGAACTAACTGAACTTATGAAATGAGAGAAGGCTTAAGAAGATTAAATAAATATAAAGGGAAACACGTAACTTTAAATGATTTTCTTAAAAAAGTTTGCGTAATATTCGCTCTAAAAATTGAAAATTGCAGGATTATTAAGTCTTATTGAAATTTTTAAAATTGATGCTTTTATTATTTTAAGAACAGTTATTTGCAATTATTTCACGTCGCCGAAAGCGAAAGGTAACCGAAAGGGCTAAAAAATTATGACAAAAGATATGAACCAACGACAACCTCTGTTAGCTTAGAATAAACCGACTGACGTGACTCGGAGACAGCACTAATCGCGAGCAATCACCATGCACCAATAACTTAAAACAGTTGCTATAAACTTTTTATAGCAAAGAAAACAAAAATTTCAAAGCGATTGTGATCTGTGAGCTACAAAGTTTTTCACTTTTTAATATCACATGGCCGGTAGCTTGTTGTTTTCTTTACTGCACACCTTATTCATTAAACAAGAAGCGATTTCATTACTTTTAAATGAACAGTGACAGAAAAAAAAGTTGCTCATCTTTCGCTTTTCAAAACTGGTTTTCTTATATATTAAATATATGAATAAGATTAACAACATTTTGGCACTACCGTAAAATGGTTCGATTATCGAAAGTGAGCTTGACTGCAAAACAACTTTAACGAGACGCCTAATTTATCATGTGCTTTGCAGGTAAGCTCACTTTTCGATCATCGAAACATTTTATTTTGAATCGGTAGTACATTAAAACTTAACATGCACTCACTGCGCGCCAACATTGTACTTTTCCTGCGCTTACCATTCGTCCACCGCTAAACTGCATTATCGGGCAATTTATCATTCACATATGCAAAATACTACATGCATACAAATAAATATTGATGCTAACACTGTTACCATATGACTATTAATAGACTTCAAAGCCGAAGACTTTGCAAAAATATCCCTCTCTGTGTTAGAATCAACATATGATGAAATACAAACTGTGACGTTTATTAAATTTTCTTTTTTGTCTCTGAAGAAAAGTTTGAAAAAATAAAGGCGATTTTTCACTTTTTGGTCAGAAATTGTAGTTTGGATTCTTTTGATTGAATATAAAAATTAGCTAAAGATAAATATGATCATATTATCAAATTATGTTTCATTTGCAGATAAATATTTACCATAACTATCAGTATTTTTCTTATTTTAAACTTAAATTTAGCCTAATGTCATCAACTTTTTAGATGATGAAAAGTGGATATGAACATGTGTTAGTACATAGCTATCATGCTCTAAAATGGCTGTTTCCTATTGAGTTATTTAACTTAAAATGACTTTTTTTGAGATTAATCTTATTTTCAAATGCTTGAAAAGCTTAAATTGAGAAAAGTTTATCGATCCTCTTAATAAAAAATAAAAGGTGAAAACTGTGATCAAAAGAAGAGGTAGAAATTTTGCTCCAAACAAATTAATGCAATTGTTCCGCTTCTTAAATCCTTTAAATTCAAAAACTCTCAGAAGAATTCTCTTTTAAATTCAAATTTGTTAGATCTTGCCATTTGATAGAGAAATTATGTTCTTTACTTGAACTTTGAAAATAATTTCATTTTCCCTCGAATTCAACTTTTTTTCACAATCCAAACTGCCTAAAATAAGAATTTATTTTGCTATTTTTAATGCTTAAATTGATATTTTTTACCTCTTAATTTTGCATCTTTACCGAACATAATAATGATTGTTGTCATCAATTTTCGTTGTCATGAGTTAGGGTGTTGCACTAATCACATATTATCTGTTCAAATTCTATTCACAATTTCCCTTGCATAGTAAGATCAATATATCGTTGAACAAAACAAAGAAGTCGCTACGTGATATTAACTAGGATAAAGCTATGTCGCTCATAAGCTACAATCCCCTGTAAATAGCGAAGCGGCTATTCTCTTGTTTTCTTTTCTGTATTTTACTTCTCTCAAACTGAAGCTGGCTTAATAGACTGATAACAAAAGTAAATTGGTTATATGAGATGGCATATTATATATATTCAAAACGAAATTTTGAAATTAAATTCTATATCAAATGTCATGTGAAAAAAAGCAACCAAAATGAATATTAGAAAGGCAATTTCAACATACTTTATAAACAAAATTTATCAATTTTGCTAAAGTTTTTAGACAAGCATTTGAATGCAGAAGCGATATTAGAATGCAGAAAAGAATCTCAACTTGAAATTCCTTTAAAAATATGATAAAAATTTTAATTATCACAAATTAATTAATTATTTAGATTGTGTCGATAAAAAATGTGGAAAATTGTATTCTAAAATTAAAATTTTCATTTTTTAAAGTTTACTCAAAATATCAAAATTCTTTATAAACAATCAAACTTTCATTCTAATAACATTATATTCTAAAAACGATTATTAATTTTTGAATGATAAAATAAGTCATTGCTTCTATTGCTTTCATCAAATTTTAAAAATAAAAAAATAAAAAACGAAATCACATAAGTTTTAATAAGAATTTTCAGAGTTTTGATGCTTCCATTTCGTATTGAGAAAAATCAGAATAATATTTCTTAGGACAGATTTACAATAAAACAATAAAAAATTAAAATATTCACTTATGAAAAATGTTAAAAGCGGTAACACATTCTTTCATGTGGGAGAATTAATGGACACCTAAAAAATGTGTTAAACAAATATAGACTTCAAGTATGACAAACGTTACTGTTAATATATGTTGTCCTACAATGTTCGACATAATATTGATTTTTTTTTTCTTTGAAAAGTTTTTTTCCTACTTTGCCGACGCACATTCAGAGCTTTTAACATTTTCATTGCGAAAGTAGAGTCAAAAAGCATTTTAAATTTCGAAATTGCGCACAATTCGTAATAAACGCTAATTACTTCTTAAACGCTTCAGGAAATTTTCACTTTTGTGATTTCACTATTCAAATAGCTAAGCTTTACACAATCTGGAAATTACAATTTGTGCAATAAATGAAGTAAATGCTTTATTTGTCATTTAATTTTATTGAAAATATTTTTAATTATAACAAATTTTATTTGGAAATTGACTCATCGTGATGAATTTTTTTTTAAAAATCAACCGAACTTATGAAAATATTGCAAATATTTATTTTATGAGCACTTTCAACAGGGAAACGCGATTAAAAAGAGAAAATGAGCAAAAAGACTGAAAAGAGCGAAAAAGTAAACAGCGACTTTATGTCCACATACAGCTTTTGTCCTTAATTAATACTCCTTTTACAAGCGTCATTTGAGCACATCTCTTTGAATGTATTTTATACTCAATTAATCAATTTGTAAACATCGCTTTCCTTTCCAGCCTTTAATTAACAACTCTTTAGTTGTGTGTAGTATACAGACGATTAATGAAATCACTTCGAGTTCTCTCTGCAATGAAGCGATCAATCAACTTTTTGCAATCGCTCTGTTCAGAAACGCATTCTTATTCTCCGATCTGCGACAAAATTGAAGTTGAACATTTTGTTTTTATTCTATTTTTTGTTTACTTGTTTTACAAAGTATCTTATGATGGGTAAATAGAAATCAGAGGGCAAAATAAATTCTTTTTTAGCATTTCATTGAGATTTAACTTCTCATCGATTCTGTGCCCCGCAATCATTTTCTCATTTTCCAAAAATTTGTTCGGCGATAGAAGTTGTGAATGACAAAGGCTGCAGTTTCTGCAATCCGAACACGAGTCAAAACGATAAGTTTTGATTTCACGCTAAGCGTGCTCATTTGATCGCCGACTTTAAGCTTAGACAACAATTAACAAGTAGTGTTTGCAAAAATTTTGATTAACATTGTAATTTGCATGTGTCAATCATTCATCGCACGTATCTGAAAAGTGTTTAATGAGTTTGCGACCGTTTTTGAAAAACTAATTGAGAAGTTTTCGTGATAATGTAAAGAGGGGAAGTTTTTTGTCGATGCAAATAGAGAGAAATCGATTTAGCAGCGAATGAAGAGAAAAGAGAATGTGAACCGGTGCGATGTTCTGCCGCATAATAAATTCTCGACATGTATTTAGAACTTTTTTAAGCCTTGCGTGGTTTTTAAACAGCGTGAATAACATTCACTTGGAAATTTGTATTCTCGCGAATTACCGGTGATATCATAATCTAAAGTGCTGTCAATTGGGTCTCGCTTTAATCGTTTCGCTCGCTGCTTTTTTGAGACGCAACACTGCGTTTGACGCTGAAACCGCTGTTTCGCTTTTGTAATTGTTTTCTCATTCAACTCATATTGCAATGATTGCAAATTGTAAAACATAAAAGAATAACGATCAGCAGTGTTGTAATTGAAGCACTTTGCGAATAAATCTGCAGCGCAAAAAGCATTAGGTTCAAATGCAATCTCTCGCTCATTGTTTTCCGCTGTAAGCATTGTAATCTTTTAAATGGATATTTTATGAAACTATGCAATAATGAGACATCAATTCTCACTCCTATCAATAATTAGACGAATGAGTAAGTGAACTGAAATGAATAAATGAGCATCGCCGTAATGAACGCGACTAATACTCTCTTGTCTTTTTTGCTCTGCCATAATTACATAGACCATCGAGCGAATTGCATACATTTCGTGTGAAGACAAAATTGAAAAAAGGGCAGCGAGTAGCGGATGAGAAGCGTGTACACATCGCGAGCGCGATTTGTGTGCTTTTTAATTCAATTAAGTTTAACTTATCCATAAATGTCAGCGAATTCTTTCGATTGTATTCCCGCCGTTGTTCAGTGAAGTTGGCGTGATTAGAACAGCGAGCCGCTTGCAACGGTTGCAATTTTCATCCTTTTTCTTGTTGGCGAAAGGAAGACGACGTTTCGGAGAAGGAGTAAAGCGAAGTAATCGGGATTCGTTCTCCGAAAATTGGTTATCTCTGCTCTCGCAGAGAAGAGTCGCGCGAATATTACTGCGTTAGATGTAATGAGACGTAAAGTCGTGTTATTTTTGCGAAAAGATCTCTTGTTTCCAAGGATTAAACGCACGCAAACACTGCCAACAGTGAAAATAGATCAATGCGAGCAATAAGAAAATAAAATCAGTTTATTTAATTAACGTATTGTGAGTTGAAAAAGTGCTCGTTGCGTTTGATACTGAATTAGAAGCCGCTGCGTCTTCTTTGATTACGCACACTTGTCGCGGAGAACGAGAACAATCTCATTCACCAAATGTTCAAATGTAATCATTGTCGACGTTTACGTCATTACAGTGGACACAATTGTCCGTCGTTGAGATGAAAGCATCAAAACACGAAAAACATGAGGGATTTGGATTTAACGGTGTGCGAGCAATGAACTAACTCACTGATTTGCGGCTCTTGTCTCTATTTCATGCATCTGTTCGCAGAATTTCTTTTTCGCTTTCTTCCATCTCGTTCGTCTATTTCTCCACATTCGCGTCACTCTTTTCTCGCACACTCTGCGTTTTTACGCATTCAAACTTAACGCTGTTTTCTCTCCACTTGACAACTTTTCTACATTCACACCATCACTCCAATGAATAACTGTCACCTTTACAAGCTGCGGTAACTTCTACGCACTGAAAATAGCATTGTATCACGCTCTCGGTGACACTGTTCAACTAAAAAACTTATACATAAATAAGTAAGATTGATTTATCTAGACTTTTCTTTTTGCATTCGTTCGCCTTTTACTCTCAAATTGCATTGCGACCCGAAATAAGCGCAATTCTTAAATTTGAATTTTCAACAAAATATATTTTTTCTCCGTCAATTATGGCACCTAATTTACCAAAAATTTGCAATTATTTCAAAGTAATTAAAAACTCAAAAGCAATAAGTCCTTTAGCTATTTCTTTAGGTTTTTAATGTGTGACAGTTGAAAAACTCAATTTTAACGCAAAATCATGCATTTAGAATTTGCGACAGAATTTTTTAAAATTATTTATCTTAACGCTTTTATCGTTTTCTAAGTTCAATTTTACTAAATTCATAACTATTCAAAATTTATAAACGATCTTATGCATCTTCTTAGCATTGCATACAGGTCTTGTTCGACATACATATGTTGTAGAACGGATTTCATTTTTTTTCACGCATAATAATTTTTATTAGTGCCAGACTCTGTTACGTAAAAAATTATATCATTTAAAGTATAAAGGAGACATGCCTGCATTCTCTATTAAGTTTTAGCCTCTTTATATCTCTAAAAATAAATGAAACTTTTTGAAAATGTGGATCATATAGTCGCTTTAATTATAGGGAAGAACTAAAGTGGAGCAAAGAAGTATAAAAAACAATGAAAATAAAAACATCGAAATAACATGGAGTTTTCGGTAGGCAAAATTTTATCTTCCGTATTTTTTTTTCTATTAAATATAAGCTATCCTGTCCAAAATGAGTGCACTGATAGAATAATTTCTAATTTTTCATATGTTCTTTAATGGAATTATAAAAAATTAATTTTGCCAATAAAAATGTTTTTCTTATAATTGTTAGCAATATTAGAGTTTTAAAAATGAAAAAATAAAATTAATAATCATTTGAATAGCAAAACTTATATTTAGTAGAAAAAATGAGAAGCAAAAATAAAAATCTTTTTTACAAAACTTCGCAAAGGAAAATTGCATGTTATTTCGAAGTTTTTGTTTTCATGTTTTTTTTTATACTCCTTTGTTCAACTTTGGTTCTCTTGTATAATTAAAATGATTATATGATGAACATTTGTAGAAAATTTCATTCATTTTTAAAGATGAGTAGAAGCTCAAATTAAATTGAGAATGCAAGCATGTCTTTTTTATACTGTCAATGTTAACTAATACTCACCGGCGAACACAGTCTCTGATCGAAAAATTTGATACATATGTCGACTTTTTTCTATATAAATTATTTTACATGAAAATAAGTGAAATCCGTTATCTAAAATATACATTGAACAAGTCGTTTAAATGCAAACTCTTACTTCGATCAGCTAAATTCAACCGCTATTCTCCATAATTTGATTGTAAAAGCGATTTGTAACTTTGCTGTTCTCGTGTCATTTTAGCGAGTAAAAATTTTTCAAAATGAAGTGACATGTAACAAGTAACAATGAAGTGAATTGAAGTTAAAATATAATTTTATAACTACCAATTCGAACATTATTCTGAATTGAAAGTGCGGATATAGAGTTTAAAAAGTAAAAAAAAAATTGAAAAAAGGAACCGTTTCTAATGTAAACCTTCGCTTCGACATCAAAAGGGCGAAAAAAAATTTCCAAAATGAAAAGGTGAGAATAGAATCAACGTTGAGTGCTCAATAAGAAGCAGTAAGCACAAAAGCGTAAAAATTTTTCGCGCTGAAAAACCAAAAGCGTAAGTAAAAGAGAGAAGTTAAAGATACGTAAAGTAAGTAAATGTAATCGACATTACGCTAGAATTGAGTAAATAGAGTTAAATTATTGATTGCCATCTTTTATATTCGTCCGTTGTCCATATCTCAATTATATCACAAATCGATTGCACGCTCAGGAAATGAAGAAATACAATCACTCGTATACTATATATTTCTTCGCTTATAGATGCATCAAACTTTTCTATATCGATTCTCAGTTCGATTACTCGCTTTCAAATAAGCAGCTCGCTGGAAAAGCGAAAGCCATATTCTTTTCTCACGCGTAGTACACTCGTAAACGCGATCACTCCTTTTATTTTTCAATTCACGTTTCAATTGCGCTTATTTCTTGTCACTTTGTTTCATACACTCGAGTTTAGGTTAAGAACAAAAAGTGACCATATGCTTAATCGATGCTCTTATGTGCTTATCGCTAAATTTACTGTATCTTTGAGCCGCTTTTTGCATCTATAAAGCTGAATAAGAAATTCAAGTGCTTCAAACATATTTTTGCTGGCAAGTGTTTCTTATGTTAGTGACTGGCGTAACTCGCTTCTTTCTGAAAGTGCTAGCCATCACTTTTTTTCTTTAAATGAATGAATTCAAAGCAATTTATCCATTTTGAAAGCAAATTTTATTGTCTTTCGCACGATTGTGAGGAGAAAAGTGGAGAATTGAAATTCGTATGCGAAATGGTTAATGGTTGCGTTCTGCATTGCTTCACTACGATTTAAAGCAGTGTCGAAAAAAAAACAGAGAGTGAGAGAGAGAGAAGCTGAGAGCATTTGCGTCAAATGTTTTCGAATTTCGATTAATTTTGTGTTCGCGAATAACCAAATGTAAGCATAAACATATTTTTGATCGCGAAAGCATCAACAAAATTGATTCGAAGTGTGAAGTATGCACGCTTTAAACGAAAACTCATCGTTAGCTGTTCGTGCGAAGAACATGCAAAGAAAAACATCGTGCAAAGTGCAGGTGAAAGCAAAGATACCCTGAATTAAACGCGGCGTAAAATTTTGGCACTCGTCGCGAATGCTGTTTCAGTTTTCATAGCTGACTATAAAGCTCACTGTAAAGCTCGCATAAAGCGTTTTCGAGACGTTGAGTTCGAGTTTTTTTATTGTTAAAAAGCGTCGAAAACGATCGAAACCTATTTCAAAAGCGACTTAGAGCTTTAAAAGAGTAAACGTTGCGAAAACTGAACGTATTAATAAAATGCTAACTGCTAATGAATTGTCAAGCGCTAATGAAAGCTTCAAATCAGATGCACGCGATTTATTTCTAAAATCTAAAAGTATCACCTCGAGAAAAAGAAAATTTTGCTCGATTTCGTCGCAACTTTATTCAAACTTTCGAGACTATGTTTGACATTTAATAATGAGAATGCAAATCACCAGCAACCGTAGAGGAAACTTCTTGTGAAAGTTAAGCAGCACTTAGCGCTCGAAGAACAGAAGCAAACTCGCTTCGAAACACTTTTCGCTCGTCGAAGATAATTTCTTCCCTTTTTTATATTTTGGATTACAATGCAATAAATGAATTTGAAATTACGAGTGTAAAAAGCGTTGTAATTAAGCGCGGCTCAGTGTTGGGCTCAGTGTTGAATCAATCGAAAAGTGAATAACAATCAGAGACCAAATTACGCGATAAGTCATTACAATGAAAAACGGTGCGTGATTTAAAGCGGCAGTTATTCGAGTGTATAAAAACTAATGGGCGAAGAGTTTAATGGTTAATTTAACAAATGGCACGCTTATTGAGCACACTTTGTTCGCTTTTAAAACCTCCTAAACATTAAAAAATTTACGTTTTGCAATTTTTGCGTACTCGCTTTGCAAAGCAACACTGCGAGAGAGGCGAAAGCGAAGTTTGTTTTCTCTGATTGCCGGGCCATCGTCGACGATTTTTAAACAGCGCTTATTTGCGAGCATTACCGACAAATGTTTCTTTTTTCTCATGTTTCACTCCGTAATCCTCTGAGTTCTTTCGCTTTCCTTTCACTTACACTCTATATTTCATTTTCCGTCTCACACACTCGATCTCATCCTGCATCTCCATCCTCTCTATCTCGCACTCTAACTCTCTTCTTCTCTCGTTCGACTGCTCTTCTGCTTTCTCTTCGCATTTCGCGTCGAATATCGAATTTCGACATTCAAAAAGGAAACAAAAAAAAACTTTTTGTAAATTGTGTTTTCAAATCAACAAGCCTCACTTAACGTGTGCATCTGGATATATGCATTTTGAAAAGAGTTCGGCTTTGAATTAGGTTTTTCAAAGCTTTTCAAAATTGAATGCTTTTAAACAAAAGAGAGTTTTAATTTTTCGTTTACATTTATATTTTTTTCCATAAAGTTCGGGTTTAAAACTGTTCTTACAATGGCTTTATAGAACACAAAGTGCAAATTGTGTTCCTGCGATCATGTATATTACAACATTTTTCTTCATACACGAGTTTGAAAAGCATATTTCCGTCATATTATAACGAGCATTTTGCATTATTAAGCGGCGCGAAAACAAATTTAAAGTCGAAAGCAACCAGCAAGGGACGCTCAATAACAAAAATTTACGACAATGAGCTATGAGCCTCAATATGTTCATTTGTTAGCGGTAGAACTTATCATTTTCACTAAGACATTTTCAAAAAGCTTTGGAATAGAGAGACAGTGGCATTATGGAAAAACAGAAATAAAATTTTCTTAATCTCATTTTAAGCCTTTTGAATAGTGCATAAAATTAATGCGAGTTTACAAATCAAAACAAAATGCGATTTATCACAGTGCTGTGCTCTTTGTTCAATGCTAACACAATTTACAGTAAAACAACATTCTGCTTAACTTTCCATTATGAAATGCTAACGATTCAACATTCGGCTAAAAATTAGATTTTAAAATTTAATTAAAATTTGGAAAGAAAGCTAAAGTTAAAAGGCCGAGAGAGTTAGGCAACCGTGTGATTTTGTTCATTGCACAATTCATTCGATGTTTTGAAAACAAATTTCAAGCCAAAACAAATATTTCAAAGCTTTCGTTTTACATTTTTTGCTTTGTTCTAAAAATTAAGCTTCATTTAACCTTTTTTAAGTTTTGCTTTGAAAAGTACAGCTTCTGCCAAAATGTTTATCCAAATAAAACCGAAATATTTAATGAAAATTTTTGCAATATATTCGGCAGGAACTTAACGAAAAAAGCCCCAATTTCTCTATCTTTTTCTATTCAATTCACTCATCTCTAATGGCCCAAACGGTATTTCCTTATCATAAGATTATCTTTATCATTAAGATAAGAGGATACACATACAGGTCATATAAAAATAAAATAAAACATTTTTAATTGATCGAGCGAACGAGATGATAAAATTTGATTTTTCTCTCATTAAAACGTTTTATTGATTTTTCTAAAAATGATGAGGTTAGCAGTTTAAAGCACACTATTCTTTTGACAAATATTCAAAATCAAAGTTGTCAAAATTGCGCTCCATAGGAATATCATTTATTTAAAGTTTTCAAATACAATTTCTTTCAAAATGAGCGCAACAAATAAAAATCGCGATAATTTAATAATTTTTTATTTGCAAAATACAATGGAATTATATAGATATGAAACATTATAAACCACCTCTTTCTAGCTTTAAAGTGAAAGATGAGATAAAAGTCGAAATCAGCACGAAAATGGAAACTTCAACAACTTTTGTTTTTCGTTTGAAATTTTAAAAAAATGGTCAGATTTATTGCAAAACATTTAGAAAGTATTTCAAAGAATTTCTAAAGTCAAAAAAGCCATTAAGTAGCACCGTTGAAGAGTAAAAAAAATAATTTCTTAATTAAAAAATCAAAATCTAAAATTTTAAAATTGTAGCTTAAAATTTTATTATTTAATTATAATTTGATTGAAATTATAGTTTGCATGAATAGTTGAAATCAAACTTTAATCTAAACGCTCTATTAGAACTAATGCCATATCGAAAATAATGCCCACCTAGATACACTTTATTACGCAGTGGAATAATGGGGCGAGTGATTTTATATCAAATAGAAGGTAAAATTTTACTTTAGGGGCCGAATTGAAGAAATTAKTTTTGAGCATTTTTCTTTGCTAAATCAAAGGCGAGAACTTCAAAAATGACATTATCTTTTATCGGCACGACCGATCGAACGTGAGGTTAGTTTAGGTTAAGTTAGGTATATCACGTGATACACATGCGATGATCACGTGATCCACATGTAACAATCAAGTGTTCAACATGTGGTTATCACGTGATCCACATCGGACAATCACATGACCAGCGTGCGATTATCACGTGATAAACATGTGACAATCGTGTGCTCAGCATGTGATAAACATCTCACAATCACGTGATCAGTATGTTGTGATCACGTGATACACGTATGCCAACCATATGATCACCACATGTTGATAACGTGATTGCCAGATGTGTATCACGTGATCAGCATATGACAAACACGTTAGTAACCTAACCTAACCAAACTAAACCCAACCTAACCTTAGCTAGCCTTACCTATCCAAATGTAAACGGTAAGTTGCCGAAAATAGATTATCTCAACTTTGAACTTCTCACTTCTGATTTAGTAGAGAAAAATATTCAAAATTAATTTCTTCGATTCCGTCCGTAAAGTAAAATTATACCAAATGTTACACATGAAGATCATTTTAGATTTTTGAATGAAATTTTCTTTCTTTCTTTGATTCAAACTTTGCATTGACAATTCTTGGTTTGGACAAGATCGCACACTGTCTCATCAAATTCAAACATTTTTATTTGACGAAATCTCATGAACAGAATCATATTTATCATGTTTTTACTTTAAAAAAATTTACTAATTGAGGGGCCTCTTTAAAGCCCTGATATTTATTTATGAAACTTTTGGTCAGTAATAATGATAAAGTGTACAAAAATAAGACAGAAACTACATCATAGAAACCTCAGTAGAGACAATAGAGCTAGAAATTCAAAATTTTCAAACGAAAAATGATAAACTGTTTTATAGAAGTTTACATAATTTAATTATCTGGGGTTGTTCGCATTTCGAAGATGTTGTATGTTAAATGTTTAATGAATGTGTATAATTAGAGTTAAACCCAAAATCATATTTATTGTGTTTAAAGATAAATTAAATATATGTTGCGCTCATTTTGCAAGGCTCGGTATTTCTGTTTTTGTGATGCCTTAATTTTTTCGATCTTTCTTATTTGGACAAAGTCAGAATAATTGCTTGAATAACTCTAAAAAACATGCCAATCTTCTCTAAAAGCTGTTTTTGTGATCATATTTCTCTCATTACTTTGATCAAAATGGACATTTGGATAACTTTCTACACAAAAATCAATTACTTTTGCGAACACACAAATTTTTGTTCTTCTTGCCTTAAGAATTTGTTTAAGAATTTTCGTAATTATTATTTCATTTCACCTTAAGATGGACATATATTTTGAAGGAATATTTAAACATTATTTTCTGAATATTTTCTGAAAAAGATTTTTACATTTTGAAATCCATTGCATAGAAGTCGTCAGTTTTTTGGTTTTCATGAAAAAAACTTTTGAGTTAAAAATAACTTTGAATTTGCAATTTACTAATAGTTTAATTCAGATAAAATTTCGAAATTTACTTTCCCTTTATATATATATTCAAATAATTCACTTTAAACATCTCAATTCATGCATATCAAGTGCCGAATAAAATTTGATATGAAACTTTCTCATAACGTGATTTCACTTTTCTCTTAATTTGTTTTTTATTTTTATTTTCATATTCAAAAATAAAACTACACTTCATATGCTTTGATGCTTTTGCATAAATCCACAACTGTGATCGAACTCAAAATCTGCTGAAGACTTAATTTGTGAGCAAATTTTCGTATAAAAAAAATCTTTAATCAGTTCTTCTCCGAAAGCGAACTCCACGTATTAAACATTTAACAAGCCATGTCACGCGTTTGCCAATGCTCAGCGATCATTTTAAGCTGCTTTATTTATGAAAAGCTAAACTTTATTCTTCTCATTCATCTAAATTAAACAACGCTCAGTGCAATCAATTTGATTTTGTTCACTTTTTTTCGGTGAACAATTCTTTTTTTCGTTCGCTTTCTTCTTCTTCAAAACACGCCATACTTTGAGTGCACTAAGCCTGTGAGAAAAAGGATTTATGAAAGCCATGCTATTTGTTACTTGGTTATCAGGGATTGAGGCAGCAACTCTTTTCTCCAGCAATAATTTTAAAATCAATTCTTATTCTTTTGAAATAAATCGATTCATTTTTTGCTTTTCAGCTTTTCGAATCATGCTTTTCATTTCTATTTTATTTTTTGATGAAGTATGCACTTTTGATTGCTAGGTGATAGAAAGTTTCAAGACAATGATGGCCACAAGAAACGCGTTGAAAAATAACGCTAAATCTTCCTCTATCTTCCATCTGAATTTCAAGAGCTTTAATAATTTAGACTTGCTGGAAAAGTGCTATTCTTGCTAGAGTTTGTTCTCCTGTGTTGAGTTTTGTGTTC
>NCKU01003238.1:0-15773 GCA_003675995.1 Dinothrombium tinctorium | reverse complement strand
GTGGCGATTATTATTTTTTATTACTTTATCTTGACCATAAATACCTCATAATCATCATTTGAAAGTGCGTAATTAGAGCCCTAATCTAGCATTAAGTTACGTATGTTCACTATTTTGCTCGCAGTTATTGCTTTCAGTTTTCGACTTTCTTATCGATTGAAAAGCAAATTTCATGCAAATTACGATACGAATTAGTGATCACAAGTGTTTAACCTAAAATGCTTCTTATCATCTTAACTAAAGGCACTCGTTTTTAACTAATCGTATTTTCGACTATTTCTTCAAAGCGAAGAAAGTAATTAAGTGTGAGTAAATAACGATGTATTTCTAACTTGTAAAATTAAGTATTTAGAGTTTATTTCTAGTTCAAAGTGAAATTATTTTTGCACACGATTGAATGTTTCTTCACCTTCTAATCGGGTAAAAAATAGTGCTTACTTTTTCATCTATAAAGAAAACTAAATTTTTTAAATGACATGGTCTGAACAGAGCAAAAATATGTTATCAAAATATAAAAACCAATGACATATAAGATTTTAAGTTCAAATTTATTAATAACTGTCTTAAAAAAAGTAAATTCAAATTCAGTCTTGTTTTCTTTTAAAATGAATAAAATGAATTTAACAAAACTAGGTATTTGAAAAAGATTCAGCAAACTGATATAAAGACTATTAGATAATTTTTTTGAATTATAGAAATGATCCATTTTATTTGAAAATTTTAGAACTTCATGAGTATCTTACGAATAACATTCATCATAGGAGCGAATTTTGCACGTGAAGTATGTTATTCGCATGCAAAATTTAACATTTAGTTTATGGTAATAAAATTTTGTTTATTCGATTAAGGGCATAAATTTCAATGGATTTTCACTTTTTTAATGTTAACCCTCATTATGTGCTTGACATTATTATTTATATTTCTATTATTATTAATAGAGATAATAATAAAATTCATCTTTAAAGAAATTTATAAGAAGAATCAGACATCTATCACAAGAGAGCAGTTGAATAGCACTTTCATATAAAACAGTCAGGATGAAAATCTGTTGAGATTTTGGCTTGCAATCGAAAAACAAAATTTTTCGTCATTGACTTATTGTAAAAGTTTGTACGTAGAAAACTTGCTTAACGCGCAAAATTCGCACCTAAAGGGGATAATTCTAAATGCAAACATGAGGTAATATCTGTCTTCTAAGTTTCATTGAAATCGTTATCGGTTACAAAAGCAATTTCCTTGTAAGACCTCGTGATTAAGCTTAAAGATTAAGATTTATATGATTAAGCTTCCGGCTTTTGTAAAAGAATGAAAGATAACAATGAAAAATTTACTTCCGGGACCCAACTAAGAAGGAACTGATTTAAAGTGTAAATGTCTTGGATTTAATTGTTTAAAATCATTTTCGTAAAATATGGGCAGTGAGCCTTAAATTTATTAATAAGTAGTAATTAGTGATGTATTTAAGTTTTAAATTTGTGTATTTTAAGAACACGTGTTAATTTTACTTTAAGGATTCTACTGGAAATTAGTTTTATCTAATTTACACTATGTTAATCAATTCAACTCAATTCAATTTTATGTTGTATTATGTTAAACTATTGAAAAAAAAACATTTAAACATTGTAAAAACAATGGACATCTTTCCAAAAATAAGACTTTCTCAAATGTAAATCACAGCATTCAAATTCATTTATGAACGATATCTCGTTGTAATTAAGTGTTTTGTAATTTTGCGATTTAATCAACAAAAGGTTTTGCGCTTCAAATTCGGTGTCACATTAGTTGGGCATCGCTTCTATTTTTTTCTTTTTTTTATTCATTTACTTCAGACAATTGTTAAATGAAGTTTGTGAAGATGTTGCTTTTTTCTCTTCATTTCTTTACTTTTTTCGTATAAAAAAGACGAATGAAAGTAAATAGATATCAAAATGCGATCTCAATTTAATGATGTCGCGTTGGAAACAAAATGCAATTAACCTCATTTTTTCGTTTAAAACTCTCGCAAGTGAAAAAGAAATTAAATCGTGTTTTCCTATTTTCTCTTATATTTATGTGATATTTTCAAAGTGGAAAAAAATTGTCAACTTCTTGAATATAGTGACTTCTAGATAGCAATCACTTTGCCAACAACCTATTGATTGATTAAAATTGTGCGAAACACGCTTTAAAAGTGAGTTATGAGAAAAAAAGAGTGAGTGAACAGAGATAAAGCGAGAAAATGGAAATACTACTTCGAACCAATTTTTGTTTGCGATCGAAACATTTGATTAATACTACTAGATAGCCTTTCATGTAAAAGTACTTTACACATAAATATGTGTGTCAAAACAAGTCGAAAGAACGGAGAAAAAATTACAGGTAGAGAATGAATCAAAATTTAGGTGTGTTCTGCGCGAGAATAAAAAATGTGCATAATTTTTCAATTGACGCTTATGCCATACCTAAAACTGAGCGATGAAAATCGATTTGGCTTTACTTCATATGTTGAATTTTTGACGAAAGTAAAAAGAGAAAATCGTGTTTTTTCAACGATTCTCGAAATTTAATTTGTTGATTGCGTAAAAATTTACTTCAATAAATGATAAATGATCAGTGCCATACACCGATTTCGATTAAATTAATAAATGAAATCGCTAAAAAACGTGAAAACAATGAAATTCGATGAAAAATTTTTATTCTTTTTCCATCTAAGACAGAGATAAGATTGTAATGATAAATATAAAAGTGTCGAAATAAATTTTGACTTTAATTCTTATCGCTTAAAAGCTTGGGACAAAACTTTTATTTTTATAATAAAAAAAATATAAATTTAACTTTTGATTTTTATCACTTAAGATTAATGTCTTAGACTTTTTACGTTTGTTCTTTGAAAATCTAAAATCTAAAACAAATATTTTTATGCTAATGTTTAAAATAATTAAGCTTATCAAAATAATTGAATTAATTTATTTCAAAAAGGCATATGTAACAATGTTATTTCAAAGCAAGATACGCCCTTTTGAAATAAATAAATTCACTTGATATAAAAGAAGAAGAGGGTTTATTTAAAAAAATGAATGTGAAAATTTTAATTTTGCTTTTATTTAAAATTTCATGTTAAAACTGATATTTTAGAAATGATTTTCAATACTTTACATGTGAAATAAAAATTTCTTCTTTAACAAGACTCATTTATATCAAGTAATTTTTGAAATCGACATTAATTTGCAGTGTTTGGTCTCAAAAGGTATTTAAGATAAATATGCCAAGAAAATTCCAGTTAAAAATTAGTCTAATTAAAAGTTTTTTGCCGAAAGAGAGTTTTCGTATTAAGTAAATTAGATATTTGATGCTAAATAACTAAAGATCTTGCCAGAAAGTTTTGATATATTACCCATATAAAAACCTTTATTTTTAACCTTAATTATCAAAAGAAAAAAAAATTTTTAACAGAAAACACAAACACTTTTGACAGAAATTGTGTACAGAAAAAAAACAACAAAAAGTTTCAGTTCGAAGTTAAGTTGGTTTTACTCATAAGAATTTTTTTTTCTGAATATAGAAGTAGAATAAAAAATGAATTTACCGAAACAACACTTTAAGAGCTTGAAGCTTTCAAATGCTCAGCACTTTTTAAGCAATTGATCAAAATTTAATTTCAATAAATAAACTGCGAATTTCTATCATTAAAGAGCTTATTTCCTCTCGAAAAATCACAAAGAAGCCATAGAGTTAATTTTATCATAAAATCGAATTTTATTTGAAAATCAATTTTTTAAATTTGATTGAATTATAAATAAGTTTAATACAAATTATTGTTGATTTTTATCGTAGATCGAAAACTGAACACTAATGTTATTTATTTATTTATTGTTTAATTTTAAGGCTTTTATATAGTCAACTACACTTTACAGTCGTAAATCATTGATTCCGATAAAATTAAATCGATGTTTTAAACGTTGTTTATTAACGAAACATTAATTTTATTTGCTGCTTTCGCTTATTTTGGCACAAAGTAAATAATAATGAAAAAATTTCAAACGAACTTAATTATTATGAATCTTTAATAAAGTTCAATAAAAAAGTGATACGTGTTCGCATCATTGAAAAGCTTATGTTCATCTCCTTCGAAAAAGAACGGTTTTCAAAAAATTAATTTTGTAAAGATTGAAAAATAAACGCGTGAAACAAATTTTTTGTCCGCAGGCGCCGTCCACCGAGCGTCGCCTCGATCGCGACGTCGGTTGCGAATGCTTGAAATGTGTTGAGTGTGTGATTTGCTGCGAGTGTTTTGCACTAAAGTATGATTTAAGGCTTCGCAACGAACGCGTGCTTTTCAACTGTTACATACTCTTTACGTTAAATGATTAGTACGCAATTCTGTGAAGGTGTCTCTCTTTTCTTTCTTCGACGAAAAAAGTGATCGAAAACATTGCGAAAAGATCGTAACTTTGTTTGTTTATTTCGCATTGATTGTTGAACATTAATTTTCTTTTCTTTTAATTTGTCTCTCATTTCTTCTCCATTTTCTCTCTCGATTTTCCAAATTTTTGCGCTTTGTTTCGCAATTAAAAACTTTCAATTGTTTTAATTACAACTAAGTGATTTTAGTGCTTTTTAAAAGCTGTGCTCTTATTTCTTCTCTCATCATTATTATGAACGCGAAAAAAGTTTTTCATCCTGATTGAATCGACGACTGTGACGAGACGAATTCTAGAGTTTTGAAAAACGAGTAAACTTGGCTAACATTTCGAAGAAAGAAACAATTATGGTTTGTCAATTTTTTACTTTTCTTTTCGAGAGAGAAAAAGAGTTCATTCGATAGTAATTGTTTAGTTTGAAACCGACTGTGTAAAGCAAGTCAGTTTCAATGCTTACTCTATCTTTCTCTGTCCTCCTTTTAATTAAAAGCATTTGTATTGTTACTTCGAGTGTAACTTTCTCTCTTCTCCTCTCTGCCATATTGTCTTAATCAGTATCACTTGTATTTTATTTTTCACCATCTATCAATTCGCTCTCAACTGTGTTGTATAAATTGCAATCGACGCTTAATTGCACTCGAGTCAATTGAGAGCAGTTTCGATTTCGTGTTTTGAATGTAAAGAAATAAGAAAAATCTCATGTTTTATCAATTGTCGAGTTTTCAGCTTCGCTTTTTGATGAACACATTTTTCTTTCCTCGCCCTTTGTGTGCTCATATTTTCGAGCTTTTTTCTAAACGCTCACAATCTTGCGTAGAAAAAAGTTAAAAAAACAGAAAGAGATAAAGCGTAATTCGTTGAAAAGCTAGAGAAGAATATTTATGTTTCTACAAAAGCGCAGTTCATTTTTAACAGTGTGGATATTTGTTTACTTTTTTAAACATGAATGTTGAAAACATGTACGGTGAAGAGAGTGAGAGAGAGAGAGAAAGAAAGAAAGTTCGGAGATGTCAACCGTGGTTAGTTTCAAAAATTGAATGACTGTATATATATGCGTACTTAAGTGAAACGCGTGTACTCTGAATGATGTCTGTTTTTTAAACTTAATCTTGTAGTTTGAAAAGAAAAATTTTTGAAGTAGTGAGCATCAAAAACGCATTTGAATTTATTTATCTCTTCTTAAAATTTACTTTCATAAAAAGGAATAAAAACTCAAACAAAAGTCTAATTTTATATTTATGATCGCCTGTCTGATCGTTGACTGTTACTATATAAAACAGTTTCTCATTTTTTCAGAAGAAGAAGAAACCTAACATAATATTTATTATTGATCAATGGCCTTAAACACGAAACGCATCAGTTATATTCGCTTCATTTACGATTCAGCATTCATTTATAATCACTGTACAATGAATGATAGCGAAATAATCGCATTGCTCGCGGAGGTCAATAGAAGTGTTAACTATGAGTGAAAGACAGCAAAGTCATGTCGCTGCAATACGACCGACAACACTCGCACCAATACCGACACCGGTGTCCGGCTTGTCTCCAACGAACGAGCTTTCAACTCGACAACCTCCAAGACTTTCAATATCACCAGCAGACTCGCTCTCGAAAGCGTCATCCAGTGAGAATTTAATGTCCACACTTAGCGCCTTACCCTCTCCCGAAGTATCCGTCCACAATAACCCGCAATCCTTTTTCAATCGTCAATTACCGCTATCGCCGTCGAATCTTTCTGTGAACTATCTTCAAAGTCCGGGCTATCATAATGGTGCACTTGGATCTAATTTTATTTACCCATCGAATCCATCAAGCTTAGCACCAAGTCCGACGCGAACAAATAGCATCGCGTCATCAATCAATGATCTAACAATCGAAACAGAACAATTAGAAAGAGCGATCAGACACAATGACACGCGTTTCGTGCGTCGAATGCTCGAGCTTTACCATAATAAATTTTTGTTTCCTCGCGGAAGTTTGTTCGACAAATCAAGTCTAGAAACACGAAGCATCTGCGGTGGCATTCAACAACATGATCGTATATCACTGTGCAAAGAACGTTTCGAGCGCAAAGAGAGTGGTTCCACAGCCGAACCCGGTGGTGAATCGCCCGCAATCTTTACGAATGCCTTGCATCTTGCTATTGAAAGCAACGCATTCGACGTCGCCATTCTCTTGCTTAAATTCAGCTTCGATCCGAATGAAGCCGGTGTTACACCTTTCACCAGTTTAGATCTATGGCGGCGAAGAAGCGATTCTTCGTACGAAAGCACAACAGCTGCCGGTCAAAATGGTACCACAAACAACAATAACAATCTCAATGTTTATCGCGCTAGCTCATTCTCAACAAGCAGAGAACAACTATTACCGCATTCAGCGCGCTCAGCGTCACCGCATCTGCTAAGCCCCGTACTTGGTTCATCATCTATAAACATAACAAAAGACGTGCAACACTTCATACGTTTTTCGATCACCTCAAGCCCAAGCTCGGTGAACAGCGAAATTTCAAGCATCGGTCGGTATTCGACACCGACCAAAGTGATTAAAATAAAGTCAGAGCTGCCCGATCGATTAAGAATAGTGCATATGGGAAGCGGCGATGAAGCGAAGCCGATAACATATGAAGATGAGTACACGCGAGACACACTCTACAGTTTACCACCGATTTTTCTTGCGACCGCATTAAATAATGCGCCTATACTCCGTGAGTTGATAAAATACGGCGCGAACGTGAACATAGCGGATAGGTACGGTGTGACCCCGTTTCATTTAGCTCTATGCCAGGAGCGAATCTCGCGTTCGTGTGTTCATATACTTTTGCAAAGCGGTGCGAAAACTTTGGCGAAGAACAAGCAGGGAGTGACACCGCGCGATCTTCTTCAGGCGAGAGGTGATCAGTTGACCGAGCTGCAGAAAATATTAGTGGAGAACGCCTTCGCGCAAATTTTACCGCAGCAAAATACGCTAACGGCGATATCGAATTCATCGAAGCAACAGCAGACACAAACAGATGCAGATGATATTAGCTCGCCTTCTCTCGGCTTACTCTTCGGCGACAGTAATTCCGTTTCTGGCGATATTGTAAAAGTAATTCACCCAGAAGAAGAAAACGATAATATTGATTTTAACGTTTTGTATACGACTAAATCAAACACAAGTGTTATTAACGGTAACCCCAATAGCGCGACGGCGACAGCGAGTAGTAGTAGTAAACCGATTTTTCTGCGTAAACTGAAATCGAACACGAAAACACGAAAAACGACGAGTAGATCAACGCAACAGTTGCAACAAGAACCGTCCTCCACCACTAGTGGTCCTGACGTATATTTATGCTTAGAAGAGATCTCTTCCGACGGCCCTAGTCACAGTTCGTATCAAGAGCGACGTGAGTCTCTTTTTGATACATGCAGTGTTCAGAACATAAGTAAGTTTCGCATTTTCTTATTACTTCTTTCTGCTCCTTTGCTTTGTTCAAAGAATAACTTTTCAAAGTAAAAAGCTTATTTTAATTTTGTGAATTGCAATGAAAATCGAAAAAGTAAGCTCGAGTATTTTGAAACAAAGAGATAAATCGTTGAACAGCTTTTTACTTTTTTGAATTCACTAATGAAAATGATGACATGACTTGAATACGAACGAATGAATAGAGTAGAACATCTTCAAGTTGAATGAAGAGTAATCATCTTATTTTAAGAACTAAAATAGTTTTTGAATTCGAGTAAAATTTTTGAAAAAGTTACAATATTTCTAGTGACGTGGAGTTTTTTACTTTTATAACAATGACTATAAAAAATTTATTTTAATGAACTAAGTCAGTGAAAAATAACTCTTATTTTTCTTCTCTAGTAAACTTTATTTGACTGAATTCATTATCATGTTGAACAATGCATTTTAATGCTAATTTATGAAAATTATGATCATATATGGAACCGCGGATAATCTTTGTTTAACAATAACAAAAACTCATTCTGCGCTTTTCAATAACTAAAACACAATTTTAATAAATTCTTACGATATTAATAACGAATTTACTTGATATTATTTGATTTTAAATCTTTTCTTTCGTTCCTTTGTGAAAATTTTGAACCACAGATATTGCCAAGAAAGTAGAATAATGTAGAATAAAATAAATTTAATTTAAAACCATTTTCTGATTAATATTCTCTCGTGAAATGGCTTTAAAAATCAATTCAATTTCAAATATTTTCAGAATCTATGCAGAAATGCAGTCTGATCACAGCTAGACTAACCATGAGAGACACAAAAATTTTATCATTTTTAATACCACTTTTCGCTTAAAAAACGTGAGTTTAATTCGTAAAGTGAAAAGTACAAATTAAATATGAAAATCGAGCGCAAGTTTAATAAAAAAAATAATCAAAATACTTCATTCTAAATTCAGTCTGTTTGTTCGTTTTCATATTGTTGATTGAAATCAGAGTTTCGTTTTTGTTGCTTCATTTTCGATTTTTTTATTCCGACGTTTTACTCTTATTTTGACTTTCGTTTTTATTTATAATGAATAGTTTTATTCTTATATTTGTTATGTCACACAATACGAGCTCCTATTCAACCAATACAAAAAATGCTAAAATAATAAAATAGTGAAATTACAAAAAATTCAACATTAGGGAAACTTTGGAACGTTTTAACTTCAAATCTTTGATATTTTTCGCATTTTTATTTTTCTTTTCAATTAATAAGCAAAAAATATTTTTTAACGGTTTGATATGGTTATAGTTATTGTAACTCAGCAAACAAAAATTTGTCTCTTAATAACATTTCATTAATTCATTTTATTTTCATTTTCATTTCTTACTTTCAGTTTATGACTAAAATTAAAATTACCCTTTCCTTTCTTTCATTTTAAATACGATTTAATTGTTATTTTAATTGAAAAACTAAAAAACATATTTTGACTGATGATTTCTTTTTTCATATTTCATTCAAAATTTTAAGAGTTTGTAATGAAGTTACTTATCAGCACTTTGATTGACATAATGATTATTGATAAAGTTAAAAATGAATAGACAATTCACAGTGCATATAAATTTCAATTTTCTTGTTTCAAAATTCACTTGAGAAATGTTGCTTTCATCAATTTATGCTTGACTTGGCTCATTGGTCGTCTCAAACTCATTAAAATATGATTTTCTACTAATCAATGAATATTTTTTTAGTTCGATTCATGTTAAGAGTTTGTATAAATGTTTCTCGAAAGACAATTGAATAAATTTATTATAAAAGGGTGTACCGCACGTTGTTTATGATTGTTAGATAAACCCTTTCTTAATAAATCTGTTCAATTATACATTTCATTTACTAAAGATTCATCGACGCTTAAAAATTGTAAAATATTTTACTCCATTGCTCATTTTTTGTTAAAATTTATTTATTAGAACCAAAAAAACTATTCAGCATTTATGCAATAGTTTGAATAAATTTTGATTAGAACTTTAAATAAACATTTGTTCAGGTTCTCTCTCTTTCTCTCGTACATCTGCATATATTTTAAAGTTATTTCAAATTATTTTGTTTTAAAATCCTTTACAGACCGTAAAATACTGAATAGAAAATTTTCAACTGAGTTCACACCCTTTTGAGCTGGAATTCATTTTGAGTTCTTGCTTTTCATGAATGTGAAAATGGATTTCAATAAACTTATAAAAAAGAATGATAAAATGAAAACTCTTCTTTATTAACACTAGATTACTATTTGATTCTTCTTTTCAATGAGAATTATTATAATTGAATCTTCACAAGTTAAGTTCCTCGATTTGACACCCTTTCGACAGCATAAAACTCTTACCTATAAGTAACCAAATCCTTTAATGTCACAGAATAAAATTGTTTTTATATCATGGAAAATTCAATTAATCTATGTATCCTATTTTATCATTTTATGGCAAAAATTAATTAAAGGAATGTTATTTGATAATTCACTTTTTTGGCAAATTTCGAATATTTTTAAATATAAAATCTTTATCAAAAAATAAATCGACGTGCTTTTTGCGGGTTTTCGATTAAAGCTCGGCTTCTCATGAGATCATTTGATTGTTTTTTGAAAATTACATTAAGCCTACCGGTGACATTTAATATTCTCTATGAGATTTGATTCAATTCGCATCTTTTAAAATTAATTAAACTTTTCAGGTTGTATGATTAAATTATTTCCTTTTTGAGTTTTATAATTTAAATTATTTTTATTATTTAAAAACAAATTTTGAATTTAATTATTATTTTAATTAGAATTTAAAAACAAAATTGTGTAAAGAAGAATCAATTAGAAATAATGAAAACAGAAACATCAAAAATACAGTTTTTCAATTGACAAAATGAGGTAAGAAATTTTTATTTTGTTTCTGATTTCTTTAATAATCAAATTGAGTCTGCAGATAGAACTATTTCTACTTTAAGGTGATTTTCTTGGGTGAATCTGCAAAAAAGTGTATTTCAGCTCACAAAAATAATTTTTTATAATTTTTGACGATAAAAGATTAAATAACCAAAATAATAAAATATACTTGCTGAATTTAATAAGTTTAATTTATATTTAGTATTAAAAATAAGAAACAACAGATAAAAATTTTACGCAAAATTTTGCCTTGACAAAACTTAACACATTTTAATGCTTTTGTTTTCATTGCTTTCATGTTGATTCTTTCTTTATATCTTACAAATTGAAAAGTTTAATTAATTTTAAAAGATGAAAAGCGAATCAAATCTTGTTGAGAATATAAAATGTCACCAGTAGACTTAATGTCGATTTTTTAAAAAATCATTGAATGATCTCGCGAAAGCTGAGCTTATCGAAAAATTGCAAAACAAGTCGATTTATTTTCGACAAAGATTGTTTTGTGCAAAAATGAGTGAAACTCGCAGCATCTAAAATAACCAAAATAATTCTTACCCTAAAGTCTCGTGTATAAAGCGCGCAATATAAGAGAATAAAAGTGAATTTTTGAAAAATTAATGATGCGCTTCATACGTGGCACATTTTCAAATAATCATCTTATTAATCAATAACTAATGAATCCATCAAATCTACGAATTCTTTATGAATGAAATCTTTCTTTCTTCATCATTATCAGGTGAAAATTCTACTAATTGCATTTCTTCGCTGATATTTTCATCAAAAATTTTTGATCTTTTAATTCCATTAACCACACTTTCGCGCGAAATGGAATTACATACATTCAAAATAAATTAAAAGACAAACCAATATGGAAGCTTTGTCACTTTTATCTATGTTATCATATGATTTTATCCTTATCTTATCACTAGTCCAAAAATGTAGAAATTAAACTTTCTCTCTATTGCTAGGTTATAAGCCAGCAAAATAAGACCCAATTTTGACTTCAATGGTAGAACGCTACAGAAAATTCTATCTACAACGGCCACATCGGGCTTCAAAAAAATCTTTCGGTTATAGATAGGTGGTCATTCAGGAGAAGTTATTGTTAATTTAAGATAACTTAAGTCGGCAGTTTATTTTTGTCGCCTTTTTTGAATGTGGCCGCTCAAGAAAGGTGGATATTAGGGAAGGTTTCACTGTACTACTCCCGACAGAAAAAAGTATACTACCGCGAAAAGAATACTTTCCTGCATTTCATTTCACAATTGATAAGCTTTGTTTTATTGTAAACAAAAACATGGTTTCATTATTGAGAACGGTTAAAACGTTGTGCAAGATTTGGTGAATAAGAAAATTCTGCAACTAGGTCCGGTTCAAAGTCCTATTTTGTTACGGGTTCACATTCAAAATGCATGGGACGAGTTAAGCAATAACTATTCATTTTGTGAATCTTTATTCAATTCTTTACGATTTCATGAAGTTTTCGATAAATCAGGCCATTGATCTATTTATTAAGATAGACTATTGTTAATTTAAGCTTAAATAACTTTAAAAAATATTATTTATGAAATTTCAACAAAAGTATTTGTAATAAATTAATGCATGCTTAGGGTATTGCAGTTAAGTATCATTTACATACCGTATACTTTTTTCTGTCGGGAGTAGTACCTTACAATTTAAATTTAGATGAGCGTTATACGAGAAAAAAATTGCACTTGTTAAAATATGCAATGCGCGTAACACTTCAGTGCGCGTCATATATGAGATTTTAGGGTAAATCAGTTTCCACAATTTTGAAAAGAAAAAAGAATTAAATACTTAGATCGAGTTACTTAAGGTGATGATAGTGAATTTCAGTTAAATCTTGTTTTAAAATAAAAAGATTAAAATTTCATTTTTGATTCTGAATGCTTGAAACTGTGACCGAAATAAGACTGCCTAAATTGAATATTGATCGAAACGATTGATGTTTTCATCTTCACAGCAAAACACAGTTATTTGGATCGTGTGCTAAAAAATAATCTCATTTTCAATAACAGCATGTCATGCGAATGAAAATGAGAGGAAGCCGAATTTTAACCAAAAAAGGGATTTAATTTTAATATATTTTGATGTGACATTAATTAAACAAAACATCATACATCTAAATGTCGAAAAGCCAAACAAAAGACACCGCGTTTCGTGCTCGCATTAGCCTATTTTCATTGAGCCATACCCTCGCAGCTTGAAAAACAAAGTGGACACATGGCAAACATTTTTTGTCAACGTAAATTAAGAGAAATTGCGAGCGAGAATTTTTTCTAACAACAAACACACAGTGCTTTAGTGAAATCTATTTTCGAAAATTGGATTTGTTAATCATGAAATTTGAGGTAAACATTTTTTTTTGCGACGAATAGTGAAGTAATATGAAGCGAAGTGAAGTGAAGTTGTTAATGAAACTACACGGAAGTGACTTTTTATCGAAATAAGGTTTTAATCAAAACAGCAACTTATGTAGATAAAAAATGTACGTAGTTTTTCAAACGCTCACTTTCGATAAAAAGGAACAAAAATTATTCGAATTCAAGGTGTATCACATAAAATTCGATCAATATGAGGTTGTTGTGATGAATTTTTTAATTAAAATTGGTGCATTTATTCTGCTCGCAGTGCTCTAATTCAATATTATTCTAAAGGAGGTGCACTGCAAACACGAATTTACTTTTCGTTCTCTTTTAAGTGCTTCTAAATAAATTAATTCTTTAATATTTTAATTCTTCAGCTCACAATAAATTCTCTAAATTTAAAAAAGAATTAATAAAAAGCTTGCTTCAAACACATAATCATATAATATTAAAGGCGTGTATGGAAGTGAAAAGCTTCTATCAAGAAAACTACTCAAATCCCGATTTTAATGAACCGGCATAGATCTTAAGAGGTACTATTGTTTCAAAATAAAATGTTTCGATTATCGAAACATGTAATTTTGAAAAGATAGTACATCTAATTCAACAAAAAATGACTGCAGGCTTTTGTGCGATGCATAGCTTTAACAACACAAGTTTAACACAGCTTTCTCTATATAAGCATTGCAAGAAAGCTGAGTACTTGCACTCATCTTTGGTTGAATCGCATGTATAAAGAATCGCCAATGGCCTTAAAAAACTTGGATACTTAAAATAGAAGTTTGATATTTTCATTAGGTGCTGCCAAATTAATTACTAATTTTTCTCTATTCAAAACTATTTTATTTCAATGTTTAATCATATGGATTAGATAAGCAACTCTTTGGCAGTTACTGTACGCACCTCTGTTTTGATAGGTGCATTGATAAAACTTTAAATGGCAATTAAATTCAATTTTACATTCTTCGGCATCTCAAAAAGCACGTGAGGCTGAGAAAATAACAAACTGTGATTTTCCTTGTCCACTTTTTTCTATCCATTGTTTACGTGAAGAAAGCGTGTGAAGGGATTTGAATGATGAAAGAACAAACCTCAGCTAATAGATTGATCCTCATTATTTTTAGTTAAGAGCGTATGTAAAGAAGCTCAAATATCGCTTCAAAATAAACAATTTATCTTTAATGAGTTACATAGCTCTTGAATAAATTCGAAAGCTCAGATAAAATTGAAATTTTGAAATGAGGTCAACACCGAAATTATATTTTGTTTTTAGTTTACTCATAAGAGATTTTCGACTCTACCAACTAATCTCTGGTTAAACTAACTTTTTAATATGAAATCGATGACGAGAAAAAATAGCCGAATTTATTAGGATTCCATTAGGATATAAGGATAAAATTGTTAAAAATTCATAGAAAAAAAGGAATAATTGTTTTGAGAGAATGTGAAAAGAAATAAACAGATTCCTTAAAGCATCCATAGGAATTTTCGTCTGCGGGAAAATCGGCGTTAGTTTTTTTAAAAATAAGATATAACTTTTCCTACCTTCTCTTTAATTGTGTCAAAGCGCCAACTCATCAAGTATGCGTGTAGCTTTTTCTCTTGTTTTATTAAAATTTCGAATGTTTTTATTTTATGAAAAATATTAATTTTTATATTGACTTGTTTCTCATTTTGTGGACACTTAAACAACAAATAGTTGAATAAATTAGACTGAGCAATTGTGGAGTAATTAGTGAAATTAATTATTTGTGGCAGTTATATTTCACAAGATTTATTTAATTTTTAAATCATCTTTAAAAGATAATCTAAAACAGGTTATGTTAAGTTTTTACGATCCTTCCATGATCATATTGTGTAGATCTGTGAAAATTTTTGTCAGAATGGGACCGACTGACAAAATATTTTGAACGCTTATCGCGCAATTAAATGATCAATGCGATGGAAGCAGGCCAAAGCACAAAAACTAAACACTTAAAAAAAACAAATATAGTTGATTGAATATGAGTTGCCACTGACTGAAATTTTGAGTGGAGCATATGCAGATGAAAATATCAAAAAAAAGAGAAAAAATTTAATAAAAATGAGAGTAAAACAAGATTCATATAAGAAAAATGTTTAAATTAAAATTAACTATGAATTAAATTTAACTAAGTGGTCAGTTGGCAAATTTGAGTGAATACATAAATTGTTTTCTCATCTCAAGACAATATTGAAATAAAAATTGCACAAATTTTTTGAATAAATTTTTATCCAATTAAAAAATGTATCAGCCTAAGAGAATTTAAAGTCGCAGTAAAGTCAGCTTTAAGTTTAATTTAATTTTTCCTTTCCAGATTTTTTATCAACTTATTTCGTGCGTCGCAATGAAATATAAATTTGAACAATTTTCGTTCGCAAAAAAATAAAAATTTGCTGAATATTTAAGGGCCAAAAGATTTCTTTTTAATTTACATGTTCTCTCTTCATATAACTGATCAACCAAAATTTAAGTGTGATATTTCAAATAATAAACCCTTGAGAGCAGACAGTATTATCTTTTCAGAAATAAAAATACAGTTTCGGAAAGAACGTCTGTCCCAGATCAATCATTTAATATCTTATTAGTCTGAAACGCGTCAATTTTGA